>OY829516.1:11977876-12279740 GCA_963691665.1 Clepsis dumicolana | reverse complement strand
CAAAGTATCAAACTCAATATTATGCAATTTAAATACCAGTTCCGAATGTAGTACTCTAAGATGTAATTTTAAATTATCTCTAACACAAAACCAATGACGAGACTCCTCATTTAACCAAATCTTGCGAGCCTTATTTATTGCTATCGTAGCGGCCCTACTAGTGTTATTGCTATGTAAATTTATATAATTTGGTACAACATTTAAATGCTTACAACGTTGATTAAACCAAATGTTTTGAACAGCTAAACGGTGTTGTTTTGTTAACTTGAACACGGTAACGGTTTCTACCCTCGAGTTAAAAATCTCACTAATGTCGAATTTGTAGAAGGTGAAGTGCAGTTATTGGAAAAAGGTTTGAAATATAACTTACCCTCTAAATTTAGTCAGAAATTAGTGGAGGGTTTGGCGGTAGATTCTGAGGTTGCGATTGTTTGTAATCGCGGTGACTTTGATACTAAGGTTTTGGTTGCTAATTCATTAAAAAATACAACTTCTACTGGGGGTATTTCGGATGTTGGTGACTTGCATTCATTACGTTCTATTCAGCAAAAGGTCCATGACAATGATTTGGTAATTTCTAAGGCCGATAAGGGCAATTGTATTGTTGTTTTAGAAAGGGGTCAATATAATGATAAAGTAAATGACATCATTCAAGGAGAGGGTTTTTTGAATTTACGTAGGGATCCCACCGCCGCGTTTCATAAAGACCTAAAAAACCTTCTGAAAAATTCTGCATTTACCTTTGACACCGAACAAAAGAGGAGCAATGTGATTCCTATGAATCCGCAGGCACCAATTTTATATGGTTTACCTAAAATTCACAAGGATGGTGTTCCTGTTCGCCCTGTTGTTTCATACGTGAGTGCTCCAGCGTATAAAGTAGCGAGGAAGTTAAATAGCATTGTTCGGGAAAAATCTTCTTTTAAGCCAATATATAGTTTAAAGAATAGTTCAGATTTAGTAAATAAAATTAAAGACATTAATATACCGCCGAACTCAACATTACTTTCTTTAGATGTGGATAGTTTGTTTACCAACGTACCATATAGTGAAACCTTAAATATTCTTAGATGTCACTTAGAAAGGAAGCGTTTACATCCGGGGGAGGTTTGTGAGTTAATAGAATTAGTAACTTTATGCATGAAACAAAATTATTTCAGATTTAATGGTCAATATTATTTGCAGAGTGATGGTTTAGCAATGGGGTCACCTCTTAGTCCTTTAATGGCTGACGTTTTTATGGATAACTTTGAAAAACAATATATAGTGGGGAACAGCAATTTAGTATATTATTATAGGTATGTTGATGATTTAATTTTATGTTGGAAGGGGAGTATGAGGCAGCTAGATTTGTTTATTAGTGCTCTCAATAACAAACATCCAAAAATAAAGTTCAAACGAGAATTAGAGGAAAATCGTTCATTAAATTTTCTGGATTTAACTATTACAAGAGTAAATAATAGGCACCAGTTTCAAATTTACCGTAAGCCTACGTACACAGATACTGTCATACCTGCAAATTCTACTCACCCATGGCAGCATAAACTGGCTGCTTTCCATTGTTATGTACATAGACTACTAACTGTACCTCTTTCGAAAGAGCATTATGATTCTGAGTTACATACTATATATCAGATAGCAACAACAAATGGTTATAGTACAGCAATGGTTAATAGTCTGGTTCAAAAGAAGCAGGGACGGATAGTGAATAGCATGCTTTACTCTGCGTTGCCATCTCAGCCTACTAACAAATTTAGATCTAGTATTACTTATGTTGGCCGGTTGTCTGACAAGATTTATAATATTTTAAAATCAAATAACATCAATGTTGCCTTTAAGACTACTAATTCTTTACGTTCTAGACTTTGTAATAACAAAGAAAAGGTGGATAAAGGGAACAGGTCGGGATAGTGAATAGCATGCTTTACTCTGCGTTGCCATCTCAGCCTACTAACAAATTTAGATCTAGTATTACTTATGTTGGCCGGTTGTCTGACAAGATTTATAATATTTTAAAATCAAATAACATCAATGTTGCCTTTAAGACTACTAATTCTTTACGTTCTAGACTTTGTAATAACTAAGAAAAGGTGGATAAAGGGAACAGGTCGGGCGTATATAAACTCACTTGTGGCGACTGTAGTCAAGTATACATTGGACAAACCGGTCGAAGCTTTGATACTAGATTTAAAGAGCATGTCTCGTCATATAGGCATGATCATCCAGAGAAATCAAACTTTGCCAAGCATTTATTAGAAACGAATCATTCGTTGTTAGACTCAGATACGTACGAAATTTTACATTATTGTGATAAGGGTTTGCGGCTATCGGTTTTAGAACAATTGGAAATTATTAGGTACAACAACATGGGGTCTATTATTAATGAACAAGTTAATTTGGTTTCTTCGCCTTTGTTACGACTTGGTTCTAATTTTAATAATGTGTCATAGTAATAATGAGAACATGACTTCTCTTTTTACCGTACTCGGTTAAAAATAACGGGGTACCTGGCGTAGATTAAAAATAAAAATAAAAAGGGTAGTTTGGAATTCATTTCTTAAAAAAGGGTAGTTTAGGACTTACATAAAAGGGTAGTTTGGAATTTATAAAATATTAGTGGGTACGTTGGTTTTGTCATTAACTAAGTTGAGTACATGGTTTACATATGTCAGTAGTGGAAGTGGTGGCATGTTGAGCGGTTGTTGTTGTGCTTCGTAAATGGCCTCGTGGAGAGTGCCGAAACGCGTCAGCGTTTAGTATAGTGGTGGTGGTGATAGTTGGGTCTGTGTGGCATGTGTTGATTCGTGTAGCAGTGGAGGTGGAGGTGTTGCATGGAAACATACATTTGCCGCACAGATATAACTATTTGTCATTAGTGGTCGCGGGTGAGCAAAGTAATTGTTTTTTAGTTCATAAATATGGACCTCCGCAAAGTAACGCCTGATTCAATAAATTATATAAAACTCACGTTTATCAAAACACAATCAAATTTTATTAAATATCAAATATTGTATTGTCTAACACGATTCCTTAACTATCATGTTTCACATCAATATCTTGTAATGGCGTAGGTACATACCTAATGATACATGGTTACAAATACGGTAGGTACACGATTCACAGGGCGGAAAGTATAGTACAGTGACAAGAATAGAAAAGTAGACGTGGCGAATCTCTTTAAAGAAAATACAGCTTTACAAAAATAAAGTTTACGTATATTGATATTGTCGTAAAGGAACAAGACGTAGCTAATAATTTGTACCCGTAAGCAAGTAATATTAGTTTTTTCCATGACATTATCATGGTAACTTATACTTAGTAAGAAAATGAAAATGTCTTTACGACATTGAGGTAAGTATTCTTATAGACCCGCTGAGACAAAACGACACCGAAGAAGAGTTTGGAACGAAAACTTCGAATGTGATGAAGGAAGTAGACGAGATAGAACACACTCACATTATAAATACCCGTCACAATACATGGGTTTAAATGCAAAATCTACAAAAAAAGTGTTATACACGATTATTATCTCGAAACTGTATGATCAGGTTAATATTAGTCCTTAAGATCTATTCATAAATTAGTTAGGTATTTGTGCGCCAAAGCTCTACTTGCATGATATCATAAGCGTTTGTCAGAGGATGATCTTCTGCAACAGACTCGAACGTATCAATATCAATACAAGTCGCCAGTACACGGGACCCTAGCTATCAGTCGCTTGCAGAAGACGGGCTGATTTACGACGACTATAATTTAACACTGATATGTGGTATGATGTGTCACGTCTTACTTGGTCTACAGGACAATCTAATCAAATCTCCAGCAAACCACGGGCGTTAGCTCGAGGCGGCAGCGTTTAGGTTTCTAGATTGTTTCTATAGCTGCCAAATTTACCTCCTAATAAATATGCCCCCTCCAGCGCAGGTTATACGGGTCTATACGCTACCCAGTTCGCGTCCCTCCAACCATAGGTCACTTACAATACCAATGTAAACACCTACATACGATGGAGCTGTTAGTCGTGCTAACAGGTCTAATCCCTTGAAGTCACAAACGGCTTCAGTCTTCCCGGCAGGCCGGTGCCAGGATCCACACTAACAGCTGGCCACCACCGCGGCTAACTACTCACGAATACATATTGTCAATCCAGAACCCGACCGACCGTCACTCGGCAGGTCATCGTTATGCGTGGAAAAGTTATCAAAACCGTCTAAATTAGCAAATACGTCGTAAAAACTTGGAAGCACTCCCGCGGACAGACTGTTGCTGGCTATAGTTGATATATATCAAATATAATACTAACACGTTACATATAGGTACTGTCAATACTCAGTGTACATAAAACATGTAGACTACAAACCTATTGTGTAATTGATATGGTGTTGTTACGGAATCCTTATGTAATTGGCAATATAACGAAAAACAGAGGAGAAAGGAGATGCAACATAACACTTAACGTTTAACGTTTAAACGTTTAACCCTATTCTTTGGTGAAGCAAAAAATAAACTTAACAAATAACGTACAAAGACATTTAAAATGTTAGATATTTAAACAGACAACAGAAGTAGTGATACAAGTCCACCGTAGAGTGAAGGGCCTGGCGCGCTGCGTCAGGGCTACGAAGTCACAAAACACAAACTCCTGGCGGCCTTACACCTTGGTCACGGTCTTCAGCTTGCGGCTCCGGAGACATCTGTGAACAAAGTGTATTCAATTTACAAAATACTTGTGGCTCAGTGGATGGGTAGTCACCATTTGGTTCATGCTGGAAATCGCAAAGACTATAGTGTCTGAGATACAATGAAAGGAACATCTTGGCTCCTTAATTGAGACGTTGCTCAAACCAACCCCAACCCAACGGCCATTAACGGTTATCTATGATGGACGTGTATATGCTGGGCCGTAATTGTTAGCAACCCAACGCTCATTATCGGTTATCTATGATGGATGTGTATGCTGCGCCGTAATTGTTAGCAACCCAATGCTCATTAACGATTATCTATGATGGACGTGTATGCTGGGCCGTGATTGTTAGCAACCCAACGCTCATTAACGGTTATACGACGACCGGATAGCCTAGTGGTTAGAGACCCTGACTATGAGCTTGAGGTCCCGGGTTCGATCCCCGGTCGGGGCAGATGTTTGTATGGTAAATATGAATGTTTGTTCTCGGGTCTTGGATGTCTAATATGTATATAAATATGTATTTATCTACATATATAAGTATGTTTATCCGTTGTCTATAGTACCCATAGTACAGGCTTGGCCTAGTTTGGGACTAGGTCAATTGGTGTCAATTGTCCCACGATATTTATTTATTTATCTATCAAAAAGTACCTGATAAGTCCGCGGTACAGCATAAACGCGCCGTAGAAGCTGAGAACGATGGTCGCCGTCCACACCACCGCCAACAACGAACTGCTGCCCTCTGTTAACAGTCGATTTTATAGTAAGTATTATGATTGAAATCTCGCGCTATGGCGATACATTAATTTGGAAGCCAATATCCACTTGTGGGACGATCACTGAGCTAAGGTAGTAAGCAACCTGCTTTTAAGTACCTACAGTGGGACAATGAAGAGTTAAAATTTAATCAGGGCGCTACTGTTTTCGTTGCTGTCAGATTTTGGACGTACAGAGCTTGATCATGGCAACATTTTCTTATCAAAAGTTTTGATGTCTTACGAGTTTATCCGTTTAGTACACTTTTTATTGGTGTTCTATAATGCTCACAAAATGTTTTGTGGATGAGACAAACGGAACTACTGAAACATTTTGTGTAAGAATGTAAAAGAAAAACTGTCTTTGTGTATGAGGAATACAGAGCGTGGGCGTACCAATGTAGCCGTCGTGGTAGCGGTCTGCGTCGAGCCAGGCGCGGCGCGGCGCGTCGGCGCGCGGCTCCAGCGCCACCAGGTCCGTCTCCTCGCCCGCGGAACAGTTCGCCCACTCGATCGTCACGTATCTGCCAAATATACCGGTTGATTGAAGCTGTTAAGAAATAAATGACGAGTAAAATCTACGACTTTACGACTTTCTAAATGCTTTTTGTATTTTTATTGTACAGAAAAGTAAATTATAAGAAACTATATAATTTCGCTATTTTCTCATTTAATCACTCCTTATTTTTTAAATTATTTATTGAAATGATTTTGGCTGATGACGTCAGAGTAGCGTCTAGCTCTTCCACACAGCTGCTTTATCAATTAATTTGTCAGTAATCGTATATTGAGACCCTGCTCTAGTTCAGTTTTAATCTGTGGTGAATCGTTAAACTGTCATTCTCACTGTCACTGAACTGTCAAATGTCAATAACAACTGTCAAATTACCTGTCCAAATCGAATTTAGTAGCATAAAACGCGGGTAAATAGTGATAAATTCTTGTAATCACGTCAATAAAGAACAATTCGGACCGCTACGTCATAGTTGTGAATGGGTCAAGGGCAAATGAAGGTTATTGCTTATTATGTATACATATATTAAAATAATTACATCATAAATAAATGAAAAAAATACCGGGAGTAATTCAAAAAGCATTAATCTCGAAATGGTTTTCGATTTACAATACATTGCAAAAAACAGACACCCCCAATTCGGCAGTGGCTGACCTGGCGGGCGTGCGGCAGGCGTCGCGCGGCGGCACGAGCAGCTGCCGCGAGCGCGAGCGCGCGCCGCCGCGGCACGGGCCCCACGCGCCCCACGGGCCCGGTTGCCCCGTCTCCGACTCTTTGCATCCGCATTCGACTTCGCACGTCTCCTCCTGGCATGATTTCATAGTGTCAGTATAATCAGTGGTCAGTAGCTCAGCAATGAATCAAAGCAATAATATAAGAAGAAGAAGAAGATAACCAACTTAAAAAAGTTGAAAAACTCCCGACATTGTCATTTCAGAGTTCAATATTTCAAAAACGGGTAAACCGATTTTAATGAAATTTAGCTAAGGACCATCTCGATTAAACTAGCTTTCTATTAAAAAACCGCACCAAAATCGGTCCATCCGTGTGGGAGCTATGACGCCACAGAAAGTTACACAGATATACAGATACACAGATACACAGACACATAGATACACAGGTCAAACTTATAACGCCCCTCTTTTTCGTCGGGAGTTAAAAATAAAGAAGACTGGAGCGTTAACCCTCACCCCTCTTTGGCAATGAATACAGTAAGTATAGGCCTGCGCAGGCGCGGTGTGGAGTTGTAGTCCCGATGCCTGGTCCTGTTACCTGGTAGTGCAGCGGCGGCGCCACGATGCGGCCGGGCAGCGCGGGCGCGCACCGCCACGGCGGCAGCGCCGCGCCGTCGTCGCCCGCGCCGGCCAGCTCGCAGCGCACGCGCGAGATCTTCACGCCCCAGCCGCACGCGCCCGCCGCTTCTTGCCCTGATGACGTCTGTTGACAGGGCAAGAGAATAGGTAAATCAGGCCATGAACGTATCTGTGGGAATCCGAAACCATTAGTAATAAGCCTGCTACTTCGTGACTAATTGTGCAAAATATGACTGATGGCCGATGGGTCCAGAAGGTTCTTGAATGACGTTCGCGGACCGGGAGACGAGCTGTCTGTAGACCTTCCAATAAGATGGAGCGACGACTTGGTAAAGATCGCGGGACCGCGGTGAATGCAGAAAGCACTAGACCGATCTGAGTGGAGAGCCTTGGGGAGGCCTACGTCCAGCAGTGGACGTCTTTCGGCTGTCATGATGAAAATGATGGTTGCTATGTATCTCCACAAAGTAATACCAGTAATACTACCTGACTCCAAGAGATACTTTGATGTGTCGCGCTCCTGACATACTTATCAGCTCATGATAAGTTTTACATCGACAAGGGCTACTCTTAACGCGCATAAAATAGGTCACACGGGGTAAAGGCGACTATGGGGCTATTGCGTTTATTTGAATTATTTCTTAAACCACGTGAGTTACAACAGCTTCCGCCATCTTGTGATAGACACCTGAACTACTTGGAGGACAGCACGTACCATAGAGGGCGTTTTAGCGAATCGTATTCAAGATATCGGCCATGTTGAAATTTTCTGTCACACCAGACCAACGCGGTATGTGAGGGAAGTGAACAAAATCCATTTACATCCTCATTTTTCTTTCAGTTTTTGATATTAATTTTTGTTTAATACAATCAGTATTAGTTGGCTCATGCGCCCGAATTATAATTTTTATTAAAAATGCTTTATTCTTAGAATCGTATGCATATTAAATGTTACGAGTTAAATTTTCAAATTGGGTTAAATGCGTCAGCAACTTTGACGTAATTGCGTCTGTGCAACGCATTTGCCCCAATGTCAGTGGTCAACAACCTTTTCCTGGATTTTTAGTTTTAACGGTTTTAGTACAATGTAGGTAACCAAGTTTTTTTTATTTAAAGATTAAAAATAACAGAATGTTAAATAATATGACTGAATTCCAAAGTGCGTTAATTAATTTTTCAGCAACATTTCAAATTCAGATATACTCAAAAGTACTTAATTATTTGATCTATGGTTTAGATTTAACAAAACAAAAGGTAAGTATTTGATTTTACCCGTAGAGTGGGTCACTGATAGAGGGGAAAATATCGTAACTGTAATAAAAAATAATTCTAGCTCACTCTTTTCGATCGAACAAAAATATTTGCAACAAATGGTATTTAGGTTTGGATAAATGCGTCTGCAAATTGAAGACGCATTTTCCCCAATTATACTATTTTGTGTCTCATTTCGTTTTTAGTATTTTTTTGTCTATTGTATTAACAATACCTTCTAGAATACTGTATTGTGAACACGTTCCATGATGTTCCAAAGGCTTAATCCCAATCGCTTAACAGTTATTTTAAAAAGACGCATTTTCCCAAAATGGGGTAAAAGCGTCTAAAATTCCGTTTTAAAAAAAAGGCCTATATATCTTTTAATTATAGTGCAGCCAAAAAGTTACTTCACGAATTGAATAGCTAAAGAGTTGTACAAAGCACAGAACGAAAGAGTATTTCAACATACTTAATACATATTTCATAATATCGTATTTAAAAAATACCATAAAAATGGTGACGCTATTACCCCGGTTGACCTTAGATTGTTCAACGAGGGAGGAAAAGGACCAATTTCCAACGAGATATTTTGGCACCCGAGCATCGCGCGGGTGCCAATAATTAGAGTTTGAAATTGGCGTTTTCCCAGAGTTAAACACCCTGCTTTTCATCTCGACTTTATAGTCAGTCAAGTAAAAAAACATAAATGTAAAAAATGAAAAAATATTAAAAAAAAAATGATTTGCTCCTCCGCGACCACAGAGAACAAAACACAAACAATGCTTTTTTTTGTGTGTGTGTGTTTTTTTTTTCTAAATTATCGCTGGTCAGAATAATTATTGTTAGAGTCTTTATTTAATAGATTTCATTTAACTACTTTATAAATTCAATCAAGCAGTTAGACAATACTTATTCATTTAATAACAGTACGTATTTTAGTGCACATTTTTTGTAAAACAATTACTTTTTTTTTAAAACAGTTACAATGGTAAAATTGAAAAAAATAGTTTGGCTCTATAGGCTGCATTCACAATACCATTGTCATTTAACGAGTGTTTTTTTTTAAATTAATGTAAATTGCTTTTTTCGTATTTTTTTTCATTTAAGTGTAATTTACTCAGAAAAAACTACGTTAATGTTCTATTAATAATTCTTGGGTACCTAAGCATGTTTTTTTTAATAATAGGCAACAATAATGAAAAATAATAAAAACATAAGAATTGTTCCACAGGCTGTATAGGCTGATAGGTCATAGTCATGGCGATCCTTCCAGCGCTTTTTTTTATTTTTTTACTCCCTAGGGGAGCCATGCATAACTTTCCTCCCGTATGTTAGATAAGATATGACTCACTTTTCGAGTATGAGAGATGAAAAAGGGTATTAGCCAGTTCCCTGCCGCGTAGGTACCTGCACGTGGCAGCCGAGCACGGGGCGCGCCACGAGGCGCAGGCAGGGCGCGCGCGGGCATGGCGCGCGCTGCTCGGACGGCTCGCAGGCGCGGCCCGGCCACACCGCCGCCGTCAGCCGCTGTCTGCGCACACGGCGGGGTAAGGTTAGTGTGATTCATGCACTGCTTACACTACATTCCAGAGTTACTAACTTGGTTCGAAAATATGTAGCACCTGATTAGACACGCGTACATAAGATCTATAGAGGATTTAAAATTGCAATTAAAAGAATTCCTCTATCTATGCTAAAAAGTAGCTTTTTGGGTTGTTTACTTGTTTTATTATAATACATCTTTTATTATCATGTATAAGTACCATTTTGTGAGTAAAATTATCTTATCTTATTTTCCGTGTATCAAATTATGTCTTGATTTTATTCTTTAATTTTTTGATCTAGTTAGGTATATATTACAATACCTAGCGAATGAAATCCAGTGAGTTAATGACATCTATATACGCTGTATTATGACATGTATAGTCCGAGAATTAAGTTCTCACGTACACTAGCTTTCGTCTTCGATGAAAGCAAGCATGACTAGGCTTAGGTCTTTCTAACCAGTTTCTAATCAGACGTAAACTGTATGACCGTTACAAAAGTGTGTTTGGTCCCCAGTCAGTCCTCAGGGTTCCCGTGGCTACCTGACGCGACGCATGTGCCGTGCGGAGGAGGCGTCGCCGCAGGCGCAGGCGGAGGCGTCCCAGGCGCTCCAGGCGCCCAGCTCGCAGTCCACGCCGCACGGCACGTAGCACCACGACTCGCGCGCCTCCGTAGACGTCGTGTTCTGTGCCGAAGGGATAAGGGATATTCAAGAGAGACAGCTAATAATGGCGGTGTAACGCTGTACGAAAAACTCAATACAATCCAAAAAGTTTCAAAGACTGTATTGACAATTATATTAATAAGCATAAGTACTTACGGGGCAGAAAGTATCGTTCACGAACATTCCATCGCTTCGCAGACAACGCACGGACCTCCTCTTCGTTCCTTCCCCGCATGGTGAGCCGCCTAATAGAAGAAAACGTGAGATTTAAGAATTAAGACAAATAGTTTCTACGGCAAAGCTTAGCACAAGGTGGCAAACCGTCATGGACTCTAGACAGTTTACGTTTTTGAGAATATTGGGGACAAGACGAATACTAGGTCGGTTCCAAGCAAAGCTTCCATTTCAGTAAATGCCTGCCTCAGTAGGCAGGACACGTGTATTTGTGAGTTACCTAGCGGCTGGCAGTCGTCCCAGGGCGCCACGTGCCAGGAGTAGGTGTGCGGCGCGCAGGGCTCCGCGTCCACGAGCGGCGGGCACGGCGCGCCGCCCTCCGCCGCCGGCCGCAGCAGCACGCGCGTGCGGTCGCGCCGGCCGCCCCACTTCGTCTGACAAACGACCAAACATTACTAAAGCACTGAAGCCCCCAGCCGTTATCGGTTTCCATCAGGACAAGGGATGATTGAGAGTATTCTGAGGGCAGTCGCGTGCAATGCAGCACAGACTCATGTTAACAAAGGCATCGTTGAATGCCGTAGTGGAAAGGCTACCTGTTCACAGGGGCTCCAATCGGACCAGGTGCTGACGACGCAGTCCCCGGGGCAGGGCGCGCGGCAGGGCGCCTCGCGCGCGGGCGCCGAGCCCACGCCCGCCACCTCGCACGCGGGGTCTTCCAGACTGTTGCCTTCGCCATCCACGCAACTGCATGCGTTTGAAAACGATCCATCTTTAAAATTGGCTTAAGTAACTGGCGAACTTTTTGTTGGATCAACTGCGTCATCCTAATCCTAACCATTCCTAACTAATATTATAAATGCGAATGTAACTCTGTCTCTCTGTCTATCTGTTTGTTACCTCTTCACGGGAAAACCGCTGCACCAATCTCGATGAAATTTGGTAAGAAGATAGTTTGAATATTGAGGAATAATGCAGGCTACTTTTTATTCGGGAAAATTGTATAGTTCCCGCGGGATAGCGATAACCGAAATCTACGTGGACGAAGTCGCGGGCAACATATCTCGCCTGTGTAATAGTAGAAAGTAAGTGGCGCATAGTAGTCCAGCATGTCTACCCACTACTATAGTGTAGGGGTTCTTACACGACGGTGCGGTTGATGACCGCGTGCCCGCAGAGCGCGCGCCGCGGCGCGCACGCGGCCCACTCGCCTCGCGCCCAGCGCGGCTCCGCCACGGCGCACGCCGAGCGCTGCAGCGTCGCGCCGCACTCGCGCCCGCCCGCCGAACCCTCTTCCAGCACCTCCCTACTCGACACACGCAGATGACGTCAGCAGCAGAAGTAACTTAACAAGCGAAGAGCTCCGAATACCTAGTTAACTTTATTGACAAAATAATAAATCATTTTCCGTGGATTGTAGTTGTTTTTGAGCATTATCCGCGCCTTCATGTTTGATAAATTTTCCGGTCAACGACGAGGAAATTGAACAACATCCGTCGGAGCACGTTTAACGCTGATTGTTTTCACAGTATCTACCATTCATCAGTGCTCCTTTTCAAAAAAGAAAGAAATAAATATCATGGGACAATTGACACCAATTGACCTAATTCCAAACTAGGCAAAGCCTGTACTATGGGTACTAGACTAGACAACGGATAAACATACTTATAAAGATAAATACATATGTACTTAAATACATATTAAGCATCCCAGACCCGAGAACAAACATTCGTATTCATCACACAAACATCTGTCCCGACCGGGGATCGAACTCGGGACCTCAAGCTTCATAGCCAGGGTTTGTAACCACTAGGCTAACCGGTCGTCGCAGTATAAAGCAGTGGCTGACCTGGTCCGGAAGCGGAAGGCGGCGCGCGAGCCGGGCTCGGCGGCGCACGGCCCCCACTCGCCCCAGGCGCCGGCGCCGCAGTCGCGCGCGCAGCGCACCGAGCACGCGCCGCGCAGCAGCGCCGGGAACTCCGAGTCGTACGCGTACCCGTCGGTGGACGCTTCGCGCACGCGGCTCGCACCTGTTCACGTGACTTCTTATTTACAATGTCATCTATATCTACCCATCGAGCAAGTTCCAGACGCACGGGAAGCCTTTTGGCGAGCAGTAAGTAAAGTCCTTGAATGAGTGACTAGGAAAAACATGGTCGTCTTGTATTTAATTATGAGTTATTATTATAAATTAGCGTGCGTCCACTAAGGATGCCCATTGAAAATAATAAACAGCTAGTGAACCGACCAGTAAGGGGATGGAATTTCTTGCAGACGTCCATAGGAACGTCTCGCCCACCGAACATGCACCGCGCAGCCCTCAGCGCTCTTCCTTCGCCACATTCCATGCTGGAATAAAAACGAACATGTCAACTAAGTCAATATATCATCACAAAAATCGACGTGACAAAAAGAGGTTGTTCGTATGATTTTACCCGGGAGGAAGAATGCAGTCCGAATCAGCAGGCAAAAGTTCCAGGGAGACATTCTTGCAAATGCAAGTTGGGATGTCCGGGTCTGATGCGTCCAAAAATCTGAAATAAAATAGGTAATTTATACACATTCTGGGCAGTATCTTTGAACACTAAAAATAACGTTGAACCGTATCAGAAACGATACAGCAAATCACACGATCAAGGCTTACTTTAAAGGTTCAGCACAGACGTTGTCGCAGGTGACGGGTGGCGGCACGCTGTCGCACGACACGTGGCACGTTGCCACGCTCTGCGGCACGAGTTGGCCGGCGCACGCGCCCGCCTCCACGCGGTGCGAGGCTGAACCGCACCAGATGCCTGAAGGGAGAGCGACACTTCTTATGACAATTGCTAGGTTATGGTAATATGAGTAGTACTAGTTGCCGCCAACGTAACGTTAGTACTGGCACACGGGGCCATAAAACGTGTGAGTAGTATAGCCGATGTCGCGCGCTCGCTCCCTCTTACGAGCCTCATGGGAGATCTTATAGTAAAGGAGATCTTGTAGTAGACTAAAGAACGGTTAAGAAATTACGTGGCTTTTAGTTTCGTTAACTGTACATATCAAGCTAGAGCTTCCCTAGAAAGTGCTTGAGTCAATACTACTATATGGGGCAGCACTCGCATCATGATTGCTACAAGTACTTCGTCTATGAAGGCTCTTGGTGTCGTTGTTGACACTAATTTCTAATTGATAACACTTACTCTAGATTTTGGTCCATTGACCGGATTAATTTTGGTTTTCCCTGGAGCTCTCCCTGACTAAACAAGTAGATATGTGGCTGGTACTGACTTCTGACGCGGTGTCCGGCGCCGCAGCGCGCGGAGGGCGGCAGGCGGCAGGTGCTCCACTCGCCGGCGACCCAGGCGGCGTCGCGCGCGCGGCACGACCGCGCTACCGGGCAGTCGCGCGACTCCTGCGCCGGCCCACAGTTGGGCCCGCCGTGAACTGTGCGGATGCGGATCTGCTTGCCGGGGTCTGGAGTAAATGTATCACATGAAGCATACTTCTTATCTTAAATCTTAAGCTCTACTCAATTGGAGTTCATAGGTGGACTTACCACAAGTATTGGGGCAAAGTGACCAAGGCATCCAGGCTTCGACGCGGCAGCCTCGGCGACAGCGAATGGTGCAAGCGCGCCAGGAAGCGGGCCGGCGGAGAGGAGCACATCTGTCAATGCAACTTGTATTGTAACGTAATCGGATACATACGAGGGCGGGATGATAAGTAACTAGCCTTTGGTATTTAAAAAGTTTTAATTAAAAAAAGGACTTTCTCATTTTTAAAAATACGTCTCTGGCTATCTCTGTTTTAAATTTGAATTTGGTGGCTTGAATATTTTATTGATTTTTTGGCATTTGAAAATACATTGTGTCTGTTGTTTTTCAATATGAATAAAATTGAACAAAGAGCGGTGATTAAGTTTCTTTATATGAAGGATGTGAAGGGGCTTGATATTTATGAAGATTTAAAGAATGTTTTGGGTGAATGTGCTCTTTCTTACGCCACAGTAAAAAACTGGGTGGCTGAGTTTAAACGCGGCCGTACAAGTGTCCAAGATGAAGCCCGTCCGGGACGTCCAAAAATCGTCCAAAAATGGTGTCCAAAGTACATGATATAGTTTTAGCAGATCGACGATTGAAGCTATCTGAAATAGCTAACACTACAGGTATTTCGAAAGAACGGGTACATCATATCTTAAGTGACGAATTCAATATGAAAAAGTTATCCGCCCGTTGGGTGCCGCGTTTGCTTAGGCACGATCAAAAAATAATTCGGGTGCAAAACTCGAAGGCATGCTTGAATCGTTTTCAGAGAAATAAAGCATAGATGAAACATGGGTTCACCATTACACGCCAGAATCAAAAATTCAATCAAAACAGTGCACTGAATCTGGGTGTTCGGCTCCTAAAAAAGCTATGGCTGTAAAGTCGGCTGGAAAAGTGATGGCTTCTGTCTTCTGCAAATGCAAATGCAAATGGAATTTTGTTTATAGATTACCTTCCCAAAGGTCAAACTGTTAATGGAGAATACTACGCTAATCTTTTAGATGAGCTTTATCATTGTATTCAGCAAAAACGACCAGGTTTAGCGAAAAAAAAAATCATCTTCCATCAAGACAACGCAAGGGTTCACACTTGTGTTAAGGCTATGGCAAAAATCAACGAATTGAACTATGATTTGCTGTTCCACCCACCTTATTCGCCTGATCTAGCACCATCAGACTTCCAGCTTTTCCCCAAGCTAAAAATTTTTTTGGGTGGACAGAAGTTTGCCACAAATGATGAAGTTATTGCCGCCGTATTTTGCCGGTCTTGAAAGAAGTCATTTTATGGAGGGCATTACAGCTTTAGAACGAAGATGGAACAAGTGCTTAGAGGTATATGGAGAGTGTGTTGAAAAATAAAATCAATTTTATGACGCCAACCTAAGTATTTTTATATTAGGCTAGTTACTTAACATCCCGCCCTCGTACCATTGAATACTGAATAAAGAATTTTCTAGAAATTATTCTTACAAAGCCTCACGGACGACATCGGCGTTATTTTGAACGCACATCACGTCTCTGGTCATTTCCCCTTCCTCTACGCAAGGCTCATCCTCGTCGCTCTCATTGAATGTTTCTCCGTCCTGCAAAAAGTAGACGTTAAGTAAGTCTGGCACTTTTTATCCAGATCAAGCACTATGCTGTCACAGTTTGTAGCAACTTCAACTTATGCAGAAACTTACAAATCAGTACGCACATCCTGATCTTCCATGTACTATGGGCGTACGCTAATATCAACCACCAAAAGTTATTCTAGGAATATAAGGTAAGACAACTCACGAGTAGATCAGTGTAGTTGGTCTGCGGCACATAGTCCTGCCGGCGGCGCTCGCACGGCCCCCAGGGCGTGGCCAGCCACGAGTACGTGGCGCACGCGTGTGTGTTGCACGGCTCGTGCTGCACCAGCTGCTCTTCAGATGGACACGGCCAGCCGTCTGAAATTAACACGTAATTTAGCGCCTTGTTTAGGACGGAGTGTTGGTAGAAAAAGCATACAGAAACCGCTGATGAAAGAGTGTTGTGGAATGGCAATAAAACTATTCACAACAAATACACAGAAACAAAGTCTAAAAGGGCGAAGGGAGAAGCGGGCTGTAAGCTCGTCTGCTGCCTTCACCTCCTTTTGGTCCCTGCCCCCAGCCCCAATACACGCGAGCGAGGACTCAGTTAAGTTGTAGTTGTAATACTTAGTCCAAATTTCAGAAACTTTTTTGACATTGTTGGAGACGAAAGTGCACAAACATGACCCTACCACCAAAGAGAAAGTTCGCTTCTGTGATTATGAAAACAGAATCTGGGCCAGCGCAATGACCCAGCGCGCTGGCGCGTCGTTGCTTAACAGCTTATACAGCAGCACTTACTGGGCGAGGCGTGGGCCAGTATGTGCCGGCGGCGCATGCGCGAGGGCGGCGCGCGGCCGGCGGCGGCGCAGTGCGCGCTGCACGGCGCCCAGGCGCCCCACGCCGACACCACGCAGTCGCCGGCGCACGCGATGCGGCAGCGCTCGCCGCGCGCCGGCGCGCCAGTGCTGCTGCACCAGGCGCGTTGGGCTTCCTTCTGTAGAAGGCACAATGTAGGTATTAAGTACCTACAGTCTTGCTTGATTGAGGAAACATGCTTAGGAAATAAGTTAAAATTTTCATACAGATTGAGGTTCTGGTGTCTTTTAACTAGCTGTAGCTGATGTAAATCGTGATTTAATGGTGCTACCGAGTAACCAAATGCTTACGCGAAGGCAAGACTGCTTAGGATCATTATGACTAAGTGAAACGTATAATATTATCATCTAGACCTATAAGTACACCGTGTTTTATGCAAATAAAGATTTCTGATTTCTGATCAGCGCCATCCGTGCAAAATAGTGTTACTCGCTGAAAGTCTTTGCAATCCTCAAAAGCTACACACGGACATGGCTTACCCCATCATGGCCCACGCATCTCAGCTCCCTGGTCCTCCGGCCCGGGCCGCAGGTGGTGTGTGGCTGGTTGAGCACGCAGGAGCCCCAAGGCAGGGCCTTCCACGCGGCGCAGCGCGGGGCCGCGCACGTGCGCTTCTCCTCGAGCGGCGGGCACGGCGCGCCACCGCCTGATGCTGCTGACGTCACGCGGCGACGACGGACGCTGAAACCTTTATAGGAAACCGATGTACTTTATTGACAGCCCGAAGTATACTCGGGGAGAGAGAAAAGGTGGCAGGAGGCGATCAACATTATCATGAGGAGTCTGATTGCATAGGTACTTAGCTGAAGTTTCCTGTAGTTGAAGAAAAAACCCGAGTTTAGCAATCACACTGGATGCAATGATAGACAGCACAGGTAGTGCCATTGCCAGTGGTCAGTTCACGGACCAACCACCCACTGGACACCAAATGTCAGGGCGAACGTCTCCGAAACGCATATACCCATTTGCACCCATAAATCTCTCTAGCTACCAATCGCGGCTCACTTTCGACCAGTTGACAATTGAGATGACAAGTTATGAACCAATCACGACGCATTCCCCCGGCCCGCTCACCGCGGCTTTTTTCGTAATGACTTTCCAAGTAAATTATAGAAGTTGCGGTGTCCAGAGGGTGGTTGGTCCGTGGGTCAGTTGCTGTATAATTATCGTTCTCGTCATTCCTGCTGGTAGGGAAAACACTTTGCGTACCGACAAGAAGTGGACCATTTGAAAGCCCTAACAAATTTCTGACGTAAGGGTGTTTCATGCTGTCCACTAGGTTGATAAGGCAAGTGGAATCCTTCATAAAATGTTTTCATAAAATGATATAGAAAATAAGGTAATAGCTGACATACCAGTAGTAGTTAGCTGTTGCACGGGATACAGCGGGCACCCATCGGTCGGCTGGCAGGCGCCCCATTCGCTCCATTCTCCCACTTCGCAGTCACGTGGACAAGGTACCTGCATGAAAAAGAAAAATAGCTTTCAAAGGAGGTACCTACTTTTAAAATGAAACTAGCGTGAGAATGAACCATAGTGAAATAAACCGATCACTCACGTACAAAGTCGTGTTTAGCCCGACGCGTTTTGGACTAATTCGTAGTCCTTTCTCTGGGAGTGCACGACCCGCGAGCGAGACCAAAACCCTGATTCATATATTTCACTAAGCTACCCACTTCAGGAAATGAGACTAATTCGGGATGAACCGAGATACTTATTTTGACACGACTTAAAGCCTTTAAACTTCAGTCAGAGAAAACAGGACTTTACCTCGCAAGGCTGCACGAGGGTCGGCAGCGGCGCGTGCGCGCACTGCGCGGGATGCAGCGCGCGGCCGTCGGCGCGCACGCAGGCCGCCCCGCGCCGCTGCACGCCGCCGCCGCAGCTCGCCGCCGCGCCGCCCGCCAGGTCGTCAGAGTCGTCGTCGTACATCGCGTCGTCGTCAGCTTCGTCGTTGTCGTCGTCGTTGGCTAGAATAGATTACTTAGTTGGACTCAAGTTTTATACTCGTTTCAAATCTTAAACGGCACTATTCTGGGAGGACAAAAAGTTTATAGAAAATACTAAAAAACTCCACGCGGCATCCGTTTTTAAGTAAGAAAGGTTATCATATAAAAATTTGGTACCATTCAAATATCCAATACTAAAATAGACCAAAGAATTAAATTACAAATCAGCTAAGCGGCTACGAGCGGGAGCCCCTTCACAGAGTCCGTAAAATAAGTTAAGTAAGTACGTAATGTACGTATTATAATCTACTGAAAGGTTCGAAAATAAATGAATTTCATTGATTCGTGCAGGATTTCTTACACGGTGTAGGAGTGGCAGGCATCTCGACAGCCACGCGGCAGGCCCCCCACGGGCCCGGCGTCCAATGAGCTGTTGCCTCTAAAGAAGCCGGTCGCACTTCTTCTACCACGTCGCATTCCTTGCCGTTACCTGCTCAGGTGAAGAATGACAGGTTAGCAAGAAACTGGAGTCACAGGATGGCACTACGATCGTCCACATAATTTGAACATTAACTTGTAAACGGATATTACATTCTACCTCTGTGGTGGAAACTTCACACACGCATCATTATATTACAAAGCAGAGCTTCTCTTAGACTGGTAAATTCAAATTTTCCTTGATGGGCCAGCATTTGGACTACCACTACTACGAGTATCAGTTCAATTGAGTAGTTAATCAGTTTAATAATGTCTAGGGGCCAAATTCGTATAGCCTTGGCACCTTCAAACTGTATAGCATACCATGTGGCAGTCTTCGTAGGCGGCGCGTGCGCACCAGGGCCCCGTCCGTCCTTGGTCGCCATGGCAACCACTCGGCCAATGAACAGTCTTCTCGCAAAACGCACACTCGCGATGTGCCGATGCGAGCCAGATCGGAGCCGCAATACCTAGTGAAACAAAATAAAAACTTGATTATCCGTTATGGTTTCAAAGGTTTCAAGCACGAATAGTGAACGAACTGCGGTTTAGTAGGTGCTCCATTGGCCATTTACATTGTGTTGGCTATGGTTGCTAATAACAGCAATGGCACGGTACCGTTAGAAGCAAAAGTAGTTAAGTAACCGAAGTATTCACATTTCACATTGATCTAAGCACGTCTCTATTTGTTATACGTACACGAGCTTGTATTTTACGGAATATTGTGAACGCTTCGGTTGCGTAGCTACATTTGCCGCCGACTGTACTGTAACAGTAGCCGCGGCAAAGGTTCTTTGTTGCCTGCATACGTTAGACCTCGCAAATATAAGTAAACATTTTCGGCCGGACCCCGACCCCAGTACAGGCACTTGTTCAAATATTTGTCTTTACCATTTACTGTGTAATATGAACAATGATACGGACGTTATGACGTGAGAATTAAATATTCCGTGTTTCATTGTTGATAACAAATCAGACGAATGGCACGAGCATGTTAGTACGATCTTTAAGCGATTGAGTTTTTAGCTGAATGTTAGATGTTTAAAATTAAGAATTAGCATTAGTAGGTTTTATGTAATAAAGCTAAGTACGTAATTGAATCCCTAAACATAATTTTGGCGTCCCTGTGTGAAATTTTGGTTATGTCATACCTATGGAATAAAGTTTAGTACTTAAGTACAATAAGAGTAAGTGACAGGCATTATTTATTTACACATTGTCCTACAATAAGGTTATCATTACCTGTGATCTCCCTGTGATTAGTGACAATACTCATATTGTGTAGTCAAAAATTGTACTAAGTGCTACGAAACATGCTCAAACCCAGCGCTACGTCGCGCCGTATCACATCGAATATTTTAAAGACGGGTTGTTGTGTACAATATACATTTTCTTCTTCTACATATACTAAAATGATAAACAAGAATTTACATGAAATGTCGGTGTTGCCCTTGAAAGTTGAAAATATAAGGATGACATGTATCAAAACGTTGGCTCTATACAACAACGGAGAGAAATGTCGCAGGTTTACGCAGAGACCTAGACTAATGAGTTTAGTAGATACACGTTGTTTATTATGCTGACATGTAATGTAATACGAACTGAATAATCTCATCTCATCCTATCAAAGTAAAGCATTCTACGAAAAACCCTAAAACACGGACGTTAACTTTAAATAAAAAGTGGAAAACAAAATGTAAAACCCGTCGATAAAACTCGGGAAGTTAGCGGCGGAATCGTTCAGGACCTCAATAAAACCGGTAAGTGGTAATACTATAAAGTTTTGCACTTAGTACATGTTAGCGGTTTTAGATCAATATTCAGCTGACCCAGTTTCAGGGAAGTGTCGTAAGAATGCACACGAGGAGCATAGCCATCAGCCACCCACATGTTTGCGTGAAGGTTCGCATTAGTTGGGGCTACGTTATCATTTATCAAGGCTATCATAAAGCATTATTATTTGTGATCTATTGAGGTCTTTCCTTCGTGCCCTTATCTCAAAATCATATTACATAACTTAATGTAGGACAACGAATTACTCGCGTTTTATTCTCTACCTATTTGAGATTCTTTCATGGTGCGAACGGCTGAAGTCGTTAATAAAACGTTAGCAATCCGGAATCGTGCACTAGTTGACAATTGGTATCGGAAACAGCTAGCTGTCACAGTCACGCGGCCATACGAAAACTGTAATTTAAATTCGATGACGAGTATCAAAAAGTTACGCAATAGGTCGTAGGCTGATCTGAGTCACACTGACTGAACTACTACATGCCTGACACATACTACTTAAATGTTAATTTGGTGGGAATGCTAGAGTCACCAATAGCGATGCCGTCACCGCCTCACCGGGTTACATAACGTTGTGGGACTGTAACCAAATTGACCTACACACGTCCAACTCTGCCTCCTTGCACTGAGTTTGAAATTTCGAATCTTCGCATGGAGACTCACATGTTCTCGACGAACTGTCCGTCCTTCTTCCGGCATTGCACCTGTCGCCTCTGCAGCCCCAAACGCGGCGTGTGCACCAGCGAGTCTGTCTCCGCCCGAGCGTTAAACCTAGAAGGGAAAATATAGTAGAGCAACGTTATGGATATACGACCTTTATCGATTATACGAGCTTGTGTGTACAGTAGCAGAGAGAAATGGAATTTTACTTTTATTTCTTCTCAGGTCTGTTACGGTGGCAAACAAAAATTAATTTTTCACTAATTGTACCGAAAGGGGGTCCGAAAATGTTTTTGTTTGTGACTTGCGTTTATCCCATATTTTCTTTACTTACCTACTTTCTACTCACAAATCTTAGGTTACATTTTAAAGGTAATTGCAGAAACTTTTGATAGCAAATAACAATACATTAACTACTTAAGTACTGTAAGCGAAGAATAAACGAATGATGACTTGATGATACATAAATTACCATGAAGTTATTTAGCAACAGCAACGATGCTTCACTGGGGCAAAATTCTACTGTGACCCACGTTGGATGTGGAAGGAGCAGGGAAAAGGTCCGGTAATTTTAGATCCAAATAAGTATCGAAGACATGCCTAAATGTTGCTATACATATATGTGAAAAATTCAAAATAGTCTTCGTTTATATACGTATAGCAATTGAAGCATAATAAACAATGCTTTAAACGTCCAGAAGTTTTATAAATAACACGACACCACAACAAACGAAGACTAAGCTTTTCCAATAAAATAACCGCTCGCAAGAAACAATTCCGAGGAAACCAATATAAACTAACTTAGTTATCGGACTCCGCCCGTAAGACAAAGGCGCTGTGGCGGGTCCCGTTCGCGATCTATAAATACATAATGTTATTTTTGCCATACCTAATGATAAGTTGCAAATCGTAAACAATTACAAAAAATATGTCAAAAAAGAATTATGGCAAATTATCATTTTATGACAATAATTTCGTTATTTTTTAACTTTTGATCTATGTTTTCGCAAAAAGAATTAATTGAGTTCGCAAAACTAACATAAAAAAAACGTGCGTCTAAATTAAGGCACGTTTATAGTGCCGAGCTTTTTACGCCCTTGATCAAAGTATAAAAGTACCTACATTCGCATTTTTGTAGGGATAAGTTCGCCTTTGTACATTTGCTTTTGTTCTGTTATCTGTATTTTTTTGTTTTATGTGTAATAAAGAGATATACATACATACATACATTCATTTTAATTTTATTCTCTGAGTGCTCTGGGTATGTCTAGGTACCGACCTTACACGCGTATTTAAAAAGTTTTACCAATTTGTAAACTGCTGTGTTTGTTTGTCAATCGTACCGCAACTGTGGAAAACTTTTGGTCGTTACTTCGGAAAGATTGAGTGTGTTATGGACTTGTAGATACAGGATGGATTACGGAACTTTTAATCCATAAACATTAAGCAAGTATGCTGATGAACCGAATGTTAGGAAGAAGAGTGGAATATTTGTTTCGTACAGATTTACTCTAAATATTTTACATCTACAATATTATGGTTAAAAAAAAAATCGCCGTGTTGCTCTCATATTTTTTCATACATTTCACTCCTAAAACAAAGTTGTGTTTTAAACCCGACATCAGAAATACTGTTTCATTAACTTTATTGAATACTAAACACTGAAAATGGTCTGAAATGAGGATTAAACACACCTACTTCCGGTCAAACAAGGCAACATAGATATTATTTAGTGTTTGTTTAATGTATGCAACTCTGCATACAAATCACTCGTGTGATCTTATTATGGAATAGTTGCATAAACTGCTATTGTCTCCGTTCTGTCTCACATACCTAATAATTCGATGGTGTTTTAAGGTTGTGATTTCAGTCATCCAATCTAGTTTCAATTCAATATCAGACTAGCCCAAATCTAGTTACTGAAAATTGTTCTGACGTTTCTTACACCATCTTTGTTCCAAGATTGATACACAATAAGCTGACCGAGACAAAGACAAACCTCGTAACGGCGGTTCTATTCCGAGACACGGAAATTAAACCAAGTGTTCTTGCGGGATGGCGAAATGTCGTGCCAAAGGAAGCCGCATTTCCTTTTGCTTCCAAGAAAATCTTTTATAGACCATCAGCTTACTTGTTATTAATATCGGTTTAGGTATTAGATTTTAATACGGTCTCATTTAGCAGCTTTCTACGTACCTATAATTAATAATTGTTATACAACACCTCAGAATACATACAAGACCTAATTTACAATTGAAATGATAGATAAAAATTCATTAACTGTTAAATTCGTAAGCCTTCCTTTTGGATTTGCCAATATAGCCAGGTAAAAAAAACAATGCTAGTGAAGATAGGGACGAAATAAACTGGAGTAACTAGGGATGAGTGAGATAGAGTAATCAAATTCGAGGTAGAGTCATTTTTTCAATAAATGACTTAAGTGATCATAGGAGTTACTTAATAACTTATTATATTAGCAGTAAAGTTGAACAAACATACCTTTGTATAGACCTGGTGGCATGCTCGCCCTCCCCCAGAGGGGAGCACTCGGTCCAGCGGCCCACGTACACGGAGTAATCTGCGTTGAACAACGGCTCTGCAACAAACAGTCACATTTTAGTATACACGTACACTACATATCTGACTTTATCACAAGATGCTAGTTAGATTCCTGCTTCTAACATGTTCTTAATTCTAACCTAAGAATATGTAGAGTCTAGACTAAAGAGATGACTGATGAATTGAGGTAATGTTAAGAGTAGCAACAGAGTACATTGATTTGGTATTTTCTTTGTAATACTGCTTACAATCAATCAATACATAGGTATATTACTATAAAAGTCTTCCGTTATGAGTGACTGACAGACAACTCGCAGCCGAAATCCTTGGCTCTAGAAGGCAAAAAAATTGCGTAGAGGTTGCCTTTATGATGTAGACAAGCACTTAAAGACGGATTTGTTGAAATTCCCACGGGATAGAGATTAAATGGGATATATTAAGTAAGATGTTGCAGCTGGTATTACTCGACATTATACTTTTCCAACATATTCACGTAATTATTTAATTTAAAACAAAAAACTCTCTCCCGGTATTTTTTAAATATGGCATGGAATTGTGCCTTTCTTGTTTTTGTTTATTGATAGCTATTATTGTAAGTGGCCAGTGTGATTTATACTTAGGTATAGTTGTCCTACGATAACTCTGCAACGAACTGACAACAGTACAAATCTAAAGTTTGTTTATGGCAACACTGATTTATAGTCAAACTTTTGATTAGATTAAACATTAGACAGGACATCATTCATTAACCATCCACCATTGAAATACCGCTCATATTTCGTTTTCTAGATTTTTTTTACCGTACAACGGAAAAACCTATTAAACACTGTCAAAATTGTCCTCCAATGGACAGAGCCATATTAAAAAAAAAACAGCAATTTTCGATTGCTACTATCATCATTATTATTTTTAATGAAAGAAATGTCTGAGTGACATGAAAAAGTATTACCACAGCGTGATTTTTCTGGGTTGCTAATTAATATCTTATGCAGAGTTATCGTGGGACGATTATACTGCTTAAAAAAGTCAAGTATTCGCTAACAAATAAAATTATACTGCAGTTAGGGGGAGTATTTGTAATCGAAATGTATTTTGTTATTTTGAAATAAAATTACATAATTTAAATAGTAGATTGTTCAACGAGGGAGGAAAAGGACCAATTTCTAACGAGATATTTTGGCACCCGAGCATTGCGAGGGTGCCAATAATTAGAGTTTGAAATTGGCGTTTTCCCAGAGTTAAACAACCTGCTTGTCATGTTCGCGAGGGAGCGGGCAATGAAACCAACAGCTGATCTTAGACTGGTTTATATTTTTCCTATTGATCCTTATGTCTACCCTACACTTCTAAGTACCCACATGCATAGCATATAGATAAATAATATCATCTCGACTATAAGGAAAGTAAAAAAATATAAATGTTTAAGAAAAATATTTAAACAAAAAAATATTGATTTGCTCCTCCGCGACCATAGAGAACAAAAGACAAACAATGCTTTCGCGCCAATTTCACGCCTTTTTTTAATGTGTTTTTTTTTCTAAATTGCTCCCTGGTCAGAATGATTATTGTTAGTTACTATACTTTATAAATTCAATTACGTATCTAGTACACATTTTTTGTAAAACAAGTAAATCACAATGGTAAAATTGAAACAAATAGTTTAACTCTATAGGCTGCATTCACAATACCATTGCCATTTAACGAGCGTTTTTTTTTATATTAATGCATATTTATTACTTATCACTTTTTTCGTATTTTTTTTTCATTTAAGTGTAATTTACTCAGAAAAAACTACGTTAATGTTGTATTAATAATTATTGGGTACCCATGCAGGCATGTTTTTTTTTTGTAATAGCCAACAATAATGAAAAATAATAAAAATATAAGAATTGTTCCATGGCTGTATAGGCTGAATAGGTCATAGTCATAGCCATCCATCTAGCGCTTTTTTTTTAATTTTTTTACTCCCTAGGGGACCCATGCATAACTTTCCTCCCGTATGTTAGATAAGATATGCCTCACTTTCCGAGTATGAGAGATGAAAATATATTAAATTTCTAATCAACCGGAATATTGTATGTTTTTTGGTTACCTTATTAAAATGACAATTAATAGTAATACATACCACTGCTGGAAAATCTCGTTTCTGAATGAAAGGAATAGGGCTGTAGTTTTCATGTGAACCCATTGCGGATTGGGAACTTCATACACACCATTGAAGCGAATTGAAGGTGCAGGTTATAATGTTTTTCCCTTCATCGAATTAATAAATAATTATCAAAAGGTAAGTATATGTATTTGTTTAATAGTTTCACACTGCTAAAGGTTTCTAAGAGACACGAAAATCGTTTCATGACCACCGACCATAACTTAAGAATATAAAACCAAATTAGGTTAATGTAAGCAAATATTTATAACCTATGTTGACGGAAGCCTATAACTATTAATAGCATTATTTCATAGGCTTCTGACCACTGGCAGATTAAACAAAATCCGGGTTCGTACTAGCCGCGGTTTTATGGGACTGCTGGGGTTGTTAAGTGTGGCTACACAACAGTAGGTACCTAAAGTTGGTGCGGGCGCGAGTTCTAAGGTGTTTGAACTGAGGTCTAGAATGCGTGCGTGTACCTATATCAATAACATGTGATTGCTTTTGTACGTGTGACCTAGAGTTCATTTGTTTTGTTTTGAAGTAAAATAGGTACTTTGCACGCGCCAGGGGTCAAGTTAATTTTCATATTTTTCATATTTCAGTTGCCACTAATAAACCAAGTAAGTACCTAATGACGGCAATCAATTCTGGGATTTCCGATTACTTACTTACTTAGTGATGTGAATGATTATTGCGTAATGTCGGGATCAATCACAGAACTATCGGGATATAAGGAAAGAGTTCATCGATTTGTATGGGAACCGAGCGTGTAACATTTTCCGTACTTATTTTGACGTCACGAGTGTAACTTAGTGGAGAAAAACCTCGACTAACAGCATCAACTTTTTTGGTTCAATTGTTGAACGACGATGTATTTTGTTTTTAAAACCTGACGTCGCACGCAGAAAGCGGTCGGGAGCTGCAACGGGAAGTGAGGTTGTCATTGTCAGCCCTTCTTTTTAGCACAAGAGGTACATACACTCTTTTCTTCTATCCCGATATAGTTCTGTCGGATCCATGGGTAGGCAGTTTAGGAAAATAAGCACCTACTCGGGCACAAAAAGACAACTACAGCTGGTTTAGATAGGATAGGAAGTGCTCATTTGTATGGAGAGAACAACATTATCGGTCACATGATAAATTGCTGCGTCAGAAATTACAATCCCTAGAACCACCCTCGTATTTCCACAACCACTAGGTACCCATAACTCCCCGTAGCCTTCTCGTGTCACTATTCGCCCCTCACCTGTCTCGAGGAACAATAACGTGATTAAGCCTGTAATTCTATTCCGCTCACCTTATTATCGAGCGCTTTGAGAATGGCGCTCACGGAGTTTTCATACTAATTAATTAAGTGTGGGAGCAATGCGGCGCGACCGAATTAGCTTGCCGCTTGATTTGTTGTCTATTTTACCCCTAATGGAATGGTTTTTAACGGTCAACTAGAGTCAACTAAGTGAATGAAATTGTTCAATCGACCGTATGACATTAGAAATTGATATAAGCAGCGCTGCTGCGGGGGCTAGTGGGCGGGCAGATATATAACGACGGGTTCGTATCGAGCAAGCCTAATAGAAACTTATATTTCAAGATGATTCAAACAACCACAATTCTATTACTCAGGCAAGTAATCACGTTACGTATTTAACGATGCGTATTCACGACAATATTTCCAATTCTGAATTTGTATAAATCGCGCAGGTATCTACAAATTTATCAATTCCAATTCAAAGTTTGGAATCGACCGCTGAAAATACGCCAAGAATTTAATTAAAGATTTCATTTCGTCGCACTCCGTTATTAGTTAAGCCTTCCGAAGTTGTGTCATCCTCAGACAATGGCCGAAAACAGGGCTATTGTTCTGTCTAATTATTTAGAAGTGAGATTACAACTCCACGCGAGATTGGAACTGCGTGTGGTGGAACTTTCTCGGTCCGTATTGGATGCCCGTGACAACAGAGCAAGTTTAGGATTCGTTTAAGTTTTAGAAGTTGGACGCCAGTTGAGTCTGTTGTACGTAGAAGTGCTAATGCTAAGTAATGGGTAGCATAAAGTCCGTCTGTGATAATAGTAGGGAAGGATGCAAGTTGCTATGGTTAGATACAAAAATGCTGCGAGAGGATTTTTGAGCACTCGTGGTCAAGTTTTCATACTTCTCTGACAATTAATGTCGCGTTTTTAAACTGAGTAAGTCCATTTTCTGTTTTTTTTTATTGAACATTTTGGAGACAAGTAGAGCATTACAGCAACGCTAAATTCACATGACCTAAATTGCGGTATTAAACCGTAAACGGCTACAAAAATGTAAGCATAAATAACCAACAAAGTCATGAAACAATAATTAAAATACGGCCCCGATGTATAACTTAGGTGTACCCGAGAAGAGACTGGACGGGGTGTGGCAAAAAACCTCATAAATCCACCGGAGGGGCCATACTTCACGGTGCAGGCCGCGACGCGGTAAGAAATACTCTGTGGTTACTTTGCTCTTAGCGGGCAAACATTTTATGGAATATGTAGAGAAAAGTTCTGATGAAACTGCCTCGGGAAATGTGGTAGGTAAATTAGAATCCCAGTTAATAGTAAGATGACGGTCCGTCCTGTTCTGTGGTTACAAAAAAAAATGCTCTTGTCTCGTATCGTTGTATGTATAATGTGTACATATCTACACATAAATGTTTCAGTTCTCTACATGCAAACTAAACATAAATAATAATACTGTGTATTTTCTTGTTTTCGAGTTCTAAAATACCTACTTTGTCTAAACAAAACGTTCCCATCCCAACTTGAGATGCTGTGTCGTTTTGTATTCTCTGGTTATATCATCAACGAAGTTATACACAGTTACAAAAGCTCAACCGATTTTGCCAGCCGGAATATTAAAATGTTAAGAAAGTTTGTATCTGTTTATGAAATAAGACCATTTTTAATTAAGCAGATAAAAACCCGGCGTTTAAGGCGGCGGAGTTATTAAGGGGGAGGAGGGGGTGGTTAATGAGTTATATTTGAGTTTGTCGGGTTGCGATTATATGTATTTCATCAAATTAACGCCTGACGGAATAATTTAGGAGCTTATTTAGTTAACAAGAATTAATTAAATTTGTTTAATTATCAATTAGTTAAATATGTTAATCCATTTCTGTAAGGTAAATTAAGTTTGCATAATTTACAACGTTTAATTCGCCTATTGTAAATCTTAAACTAGCGGTTGATTAAAAATAAGCCGCGTGCAAATCAGT
This sequence comes from Clepsis dumicolana, assembly GCA_963691665.1. Taxonomy (NCBI): domain Eukaryota; kingdom Metazoa; phylum Arthropoda; class Insecta; order Lepidoptera; family Tortricidae; genus Clepsis; species Clepsis dumicolana. The sequence goes on along the minus strand of OY829516.1, from coordinate 12,250,046 downwards.
CATCCGTTTAGATATAGGCCATTAAAGGCATAGAATAATTGTTTTATATTCCAAAGGGTACTACATTTTTGCTCGGCTTTTTCCTAAGCATACTATCTAGAGTTTGTAGAGGGTGGCCTGCCTGAGGTATCGATTTAACAGAGATCATTTAAATAAATACCTACGAAAATATCCCTCGGAAATGGAGAATGAAATTTGAAATGAGAGAATTTTGAAATTCCTGCAAGTAGTTGAAACCTTAACTAATAGTGAAAATTTAAATCACGTGATAATTTTGTAACAATAAACCTGTGTATTATTACAAAACCAGCTTTTGCCCGCGACTTCGTACGCGTAGACAATAACGTAAGTACCTAATACAAATACTGGCTTTTAACGGAAGATGGTGATGTTGCTGTTTTTTTGTCTGTGAACCCAATGGAACTACCTACCTACTTAATTAAATGTTGAAAACTACTATACACCATTAACATTCTACATACAGTTCTTGTCTGACATAACTACCTACTTTTGCAAAAATTGCCCGGGGATAGAAATAAGTAAATTATACATTTAGACCCATTAAAAAATCTTTCACTAATAGAAAGCTACACTGTTTCTGATTGACATTAGGCTACTTTATCCCTACTTTATAAAACACTTTCACTAATTGAAAGATACCAGTTCTTGACTGATATTGGCTACCTATTTTTCCTTGGGAAAATGCAAAACTGATAAAAATAAATCTCTGATCTGATAAAAATCTCTATATTCCATACTCTCTTGAAAAACTTGAAATACGATTTGCATACCACAACTCTCAAATAGTCCGGTTCATTTTCTATACTCAAATGGTTACATTCGTAAAATAACAAGAAAAGAAATCTTCAATCAAAGTAACTAATCAAACAATCAAAGTACGAGTCTAGCAATTGCTATTCTAGCCGTGGCAGATATAGATGTTTTCTCAAACGTTAAGAGGAAATAAGGAATTTCTAATTATTAATTAACTCTTATAATACAGCGAGCCAAAACTGACATTGTTGTTACTATAATTGTGGCAGTGTCTTAAATATTATTTATTGCAAAATATTACAATATCTGAGTCATTATTAATATATTTTACTTAATTGAATACTCAATAACTAACTAAATTCATTAATTTCCTTACCCCTATTGTATAATAGTTTCACAACGACTAAAAATTTTCCATTGAAATTTATACTAAGTTTGCTTTAGTTAATAGTTAGTTCTCCTCTTATTTTCATCATGGTGGACTTCAATACAACAAATGATTACGATTTTGTTACTAAAAGCTATTAAATTAATATCATTTACATAGCTATAATAGCTATAAATAAATCGAAACTTAGTGCGTAATTGTTATTTACACAGTCCCGCCGGTTTTTTTATTAAAAAGCTATTTAAGACATTGATAAAAATGTTAAATTTAGAATAGAACGCCTGCATACAGCCACCGATTTGGCTGAATGAGACATGTCACTCAATGTGTCCATGGTCTATAATGAAAAAAAAAACAATGGTGTGACAGCCATGACAGCTGAATCAACTGTGATGTCTATGGTCAGTTTCAATTATGAAAAAATATGTACTTAAGTAAATTTAAACAATAATTAAGGTAAAAAACATGAAATAAAACGGGATAAAAAGCATCCTATGTATTATTCCATTTTGTAAACTATTACCATGTCAAATTTCATTCCAATCTGTCCAGTGGTTTTTGCGTGATGCCACCACAAACAGACATACAGATAAACAGACAAACAGATAAACAGACAAACAGACAAACAGATAAACAGACAAACAGACAAAAAATTAAAAAAAAACAGTTTTGTGTTCTATTAATTATTCCACGCGACCCAAATTTTTTTTTTGCAAATATCTTCAATGTACAGACGCGCCGGGTCTACGATTTTATTATATGTATAGATTACCACGTTTGCACCAATTTCGAGTGATATTTCTGCGGGTGTTTTTTATACAATGGGTGGCCTGAGGTTATCAAGAAAATCGTTGAACTATATTCAAATCTGAGGGTCGAGCACGACTTTTCGAATCCTGTGTCACAAACGTGTGTGTGTAAACGTTATCGAGTTTGTGTGACGTTTGGAACAGCGCCCGCCCGTGAGCGTATTTGGAACTAAAATTTAGTATGAGGTTTCTCGATCTCGATATGATAACCGTAACGTAACGCAGGATTCGAAAAGTCGTGCTCGACCATTAGGTAATTATCTTATAGCCTTATTACCGTATTTTCTAGTGGAAGATACCTACATGTGACATACAAGCAGGTAAGGAAATCAATTAGCGAGCGAGCAGGTGGAAGGTGAACTTAAATAAATAAATAAATAAATATCATAGGACAAATTGACACCAACTGACCTAGTCACAAACTAGGTAAAGCCTGTACTATGGGTACTAGACAACGGATAAACATACTTATATAGATAAATACATACTTATATACATATTATTAAACATCCAATACCCAAGAACAAACATTTGTATTCATCATGCAAACATCTGCCCCGACTGGGATTCGAACCCGGGACCTCAAGCTTCATAGTTAGGGTCGCTAACCACTAAGTAGATAGAGTCTTAATTTGGCAAATTGAGTAGGTAGACCGAAGGCTCACTAGCGGCCATTAAATTTAGTGAGGATTAGGAAAATCTTTTCTATTAACGTCGCAGTCAGAGACGTCAGTTGACTTGAGTGGATGCTAGTCTGGTTTCTTATTCAAAGTAACAAACCCAAGATAATCACCAAGGAACGATTCCATATTTTTGTCGCTCGCCTGTTATGTTATAAAATAAAATGTTAAAAAAATCTTCTAAAAGAACACACTGATTATAATTCCCGACTTTATCATTATTGATCGGATTATGATACAATACAAATCATGCATGTGAGGAATAATTAATGAAAATTGTTGGTCCATTTGGATGATACTTTGATTTAAGACTTTACATCAAAATCAATTCGGTCCAAATTTAAGCCGCGCAAGCTACCAAATAAGCCTTTTGAAAAATCAATCATCATTTAGCAGTGGGCACTGATTGAAATCCAACGATTAATCATTTAGTGCGCTCATTTGTGGTACTTACGCCTCATGCGCCCTTCTAACTGAATGAGCATGATTATTATCCAAGCACTTTCTAAATAGAGAGCTATTTAGGCCCTTTAATCTCATGTCACTATTGCTAACTAATTAACATGGGTAGTATAGTATTACGAGACGTTAGAGAGTAACTTAACCAACTTAATAAAGTTGAAAAACCCCCGCATTTTTATTTCAAAACGCAATATCTCAAAACTAGTGGAATCGAACACTTAGCTAAAACCCTTCTCGATTAAAGTAGTTTTCGATTGAAAAAGCCGCCTCCAAAACAGTCCATCCGTTTAGGAACTACCATGCCACAGACAGACACATAGATAGCACACACATCAAATTAATACGAGTAACACCCCTCCTTTTGGATCGGGTGTTAAAATAACACAAAACAGAAGTGCTATCGTGTAAAGCAAAGCAACACGGTGTTCATGCGTCTTTTTTACAAACAAGGAGACTATATAAATATTCCAAAACCTCATTTCGTAAAGCTTTCCACGGAGCTGCCAAGAGCACGTGTGACAGCGCGCATGGTTATAGAGTCATGAGCGTACATCACAATTACCTGCACGGAACTACGCCTCGCAATATATGAGGTGCGATAACCTCAGGTGGAAATTGGACAATGCATTCGAATTTGTAGCAGGCTGCAGCTGCCGGTCTCGTAAATCTAGCGCAAGACGTATTTTGTCGGGTTGCGGCTCGAAATGTTTTGAAAACGCGGATATCCGAGGTGAGTGGGCACATTTGCATACAAATCCCGTCTGGTGGGAACCGCATCGGATATTCTGGTCTAGATCTCCGTTGTCTATGTGAGAACTTACAGCTAGGTAGGTTTAGATAGACGGAAGGGGGAGCTCGGGGATGAGCACTTAGGTGAATGGGCTTTATAAAGGAAATGCAAATGAACAGTTTCCATAAATGTTCCGCGATAACGTTAACAGCAACTTACGTCTTGTTGTGCTGGCTCATTCAGATGAATACTCAAAAATGTGCTTCTTTTGTATCTCCAGTGCGATTACGTTAAGTTTATTACGTTTTAATAACTTCCTTGAGCGAAGTAACTGACAAGTTTATGTCTCGTTCTTACCGGAATAGCGACAACCACCATTGTTCTTGGGAAGCGAAATGGTTATAAAATAAGCAATTGACGTTAGCAAAGCGAAAAACGTCTCGATAATGATCTACACGCGAATATCAAAGCAAATTAGAGATGAGTCAGGCAGTTATCTAATCAGTCAGGCCATAAAGCCGTGTCTTTAGAGGCTCGTGATCCTATTGTTTTAACTCGATATTAAATTGGGGCAAACATTATGCGAGATAGATATTAAATTCGGAGTAAACGATCGGATGGTAATCAAATGTCGTAGTTCAACGAACCGGCGGATTTAATCAAGAGCGGTTATTCAGATATTGCGGTTTAGGCTCTCGATACGCTCTGGTTACCCATCGACATAAACATCGACGAGGAACTCAAGTTGTACGTCTCGCAAGTTTAATCGGATTGTATGAAATTAGGCGTGCGGTGTCATGTTGTAATGTGGGCTGCGTAAAGACTGCGTGAAGTTTATTACACTCCGAGGAAAACGATTCAATGATACCAGAAAACTGCAAAATACTTAGTAGTAAATGTCTACAGGGGAACAATGCTCTTGTCATTTCTGAAAATATGAGCTCTTATGTACCTACGCTAGATTTGAAGATTTGATGAAGACATTGTCTAAATCCACCGCTTAAAAAAGTGGGTTGCATCTAGTTTCACCAGTGACCGCCATATAAAAGTGTTATAATGTCACGTAACTCTCCCCATGATCGACACGTTAATTCCAATAATTGACACCCTGCTTGTCACCTTTGTTGCTACGTATTAAGATTGAAGGTGCCAACAATTTTAACAGCGTTGAGCACAGGGACCTTACCGAACTGTTGATCATGTTGACAAATAAAAAAATCTCTATACCTATGTATAATGCTACCTTGTATTTTCTTTGTGCCTTATTTCTTGTTTTGACTGTTATGTGGTGTTCAATAAAGAGTTATTGTATTGTATTGTATTGTATAATGAAATATTTATTGTTACAAAGCAATAAACTAATCATAGTTAGTGGCGATGACGTCATTTTAAAATGACCTTTAATCTTTGTTTGGTCAATCAATTTTGGTTAAGTTTTATACGATTAATTTTTTTTTTCTGTTTAGGTAAAGTGAGAAACAATTACCTAACGGCTAAAGCAGCATTTACTTAGTGGGGCTCGAAGTCAAGGTGCACTATTTTACTCTGTAATTAAACTTTAAGGAGTAAAATGACGACCAGAAAACTATCATCTAATTAAGTACCTAAGTATATGTTCATCTCTGGTGAACTTATTTCGCAAAAGTGTGATGTTCAGAACTTTGAACACTTAAGTTACCTTTTTTATTAGACTCACAACGAGATCTTTACGAGCAATGTTATTTTTATTATTTAAAAGGCTGACTGATGAATCGTAAACTTAATGGAAAAACCAGTGTTTAATAAAAAAACCTAAGAAAAAAAATAAAAAAGTCGAACAGCAAGGTTAATAGGCGCATAAAGTACCTATTGCAATTATGGTAAACCATTTAATGAAACCTGAATATTTAAATGTAGGCATAAACGAAAAAGCATGCCTTCTGAAATTTCAATTTAAAATTAAATTGGCCGATCAATCATTATTTATCGCGCTTTCAGCCGCAAACAGAAAATAGATGGATTGAAACACGCAATTATTCTAAAATTAATTTTACAATCGCCGACCGATAATTACGAGAAAGCAAAACCAGTAGAGTAATTACATACAACAAACGAGCTGAAATTATGTAAATTGGTGAAACACTAGGTACATTGGTTGATATCGTTTTTATATACCTTAGGTATCTTTGATGTAATACATTTTTTAGGGTTCCGTACCTCAGAAGGAAAAAAACGGAACCCTTATAGGTTCACTTTGTGGTCCGTCTGTTTGTCTGTCTGTCAAGACCCTTTTTCTCTGGAACGCGTGGAGGTAGCATGCTGAAATTAATATCAAATACTCAAGCCTGCGGTCCCTTGAAGCTGTGAAAAAATCAACCGTCTAAGTCAACGCAATCAAAAGATACAGTCATTAAAAAGGCTATTTCCATACAAATTGCTGAAATCCGAAAACCTAAAGGGTACTTCTAGTTGTCCTAGAAACTTAAATTTGGTTTGGAGGTAGCCCTTATAGCACAACCACTCAAGAAAATTCTCAAAATCTAAAATTTTAATGTCTGTCTGTAGATTTCGCAGACCAATATAAGATGACCCCACACTGCGTACATTATGCTTAGGAGCAGGGCTCTGCTAACACTGGAATTTTTAAAACACTGGGGAAGCGTTGAAATCTTTCTACGGAACCCTCGTGCGCGAGTCCGACTCACACTTGGCCGGTTTTTTAGTGCTCAAGATCAAAGTAAGGATATTACTACCTCTGCCACTTCTCAGGCTATTGGAGACAAAGAAGCTTTAAACTCAATGAAATGCCAAATTACTGCACAGACCTTTATATGATTTGTTTTATGATTCACGAAGACTACCATAATCAAATCTTTATTCATCATAATAACCTGCGTGGCTCCCATTTAGCCATAATAAAATATCACTTTACGTTTGGATCGGATCAGTGCATTTGGTAAATATTGTACCTACTTAAGTGTGGAAGAGGTGTCGAGATGACGTTAGGGATCGCTTTATCTTACGTTTTCCTCTCAGCTCCCCCATAACGGGTTCAGTTGACGTAAAAGAATGAAACAAAGCAAGTTATCTGAATATAAGTAACTTAGATCTTTTTAATTTGAATTGTTAGTCTGCTCTGTGAAACCATGGTCAAATTCAAAACTTGCCGAATAAACACAGCTTTGATTCGTCCTATAGTATTATTTGCCTGCTTGTCCAAACTCATTTCGCGAAACCAACACTCTTTAAAATACCGTTAAAATTGATTGGAGAGCGATTCTCCATTAGGGCCCGCCTCGTGCTCGACAGACGGCTCGACCACGTCTATTTGCGTTCGGCGGCGATTTCCCTGTCCACTGCACGGTCACGACGCTAACTGTACAGTGGTGAGATGGCAGCACACGCAATGTATTAGGAAATAGCTTGCCGCGCCGCCAGTCGCGAAAAGTCGCGCCCGACAGAGAGTATTTCCATCTAATTCCCGGAGGCAGCCGTAACGCAATCAGGCTCGATACAGCTTGCAACACGTTATTATATTTGCGTTATCATACTATCTCCGGCAACGTCTTTGATATATGTATGCAAATATGATCCGATTTGAGTGAAAACCGATTGCAAGCACTTATGTACTTATTAGAGTTTGCGAACGCGTTTGCTTTTTAGTTTATTTGAACGTGTTGTGATCAACTTTTTTACTATTTGGAGGTCGGAAAAGTAGACGTAGATACTGTGGGTATAGGTCACATGAAAACTCGACTGGACACCGACGATAAGGAACATAATGGCGCCGCATGATGTATTTCAGTAGCTAAATATTTACAAGTATAACCGGGTCGTTTTCGCGTCCTTTTGGGAAATGCGGACAGCACCGTCCAATATATATACCGGCAAGCCGTCATTTACAATAAAAACATCACTTAGAAAGGGACTCCTTGGAAATGCGGAGGCGTGAAGTGGCGAAACTTTTCCAATTCCTGTTTGTGAAAATATCTCGTGGCTCGAGGCGGGGTGAACATCCGGGAGCCAGTACACGGGCCAATTGACAAGATGGATTCTCAATAATAAAGTTTTATATGACAATGTTGGGAAGTTTAGCGCTAGATAAGTAAGTATTCAAGTTAAACCTTTTGCGTGTTAAGTTTGTAATCTATTTAAAAGCTGTCGTTTTCATGTACAATACGATGCCGGAATTGCATTCTAATGCCCTTATTCATAAACGTCACTCAAGCCTCTATTAGCTAAAATAGGTTTTGTCTTCTTCTTGCTAGCGGAAATGTCAATGTGACAAAAAGGGACAAACGAACTTTAACGGCATTTTAGTTATTATAGGTTTATGAATAACAGGGTAAGTACATAAGTCGTGTGAACGTCCCGTAACTGCTTACGATGGCAAGGTAAAATTATGAGCACATCGTTATTCGAGAGCGATGTACAATGTGGCTATTATAACGAAAGAAAAGTAATGAATATCATTATAATTAGCTAAAAACCCGCTGGTGCAGGAAATAACGTATTTTCTATTTATTTCTGCTACAACTGGTGAAGCTTTCTGCCCTATTTACGTGCCCACGCTATGTCTATTACAATTAATCCTTTTGCAGATTTTCTAATATCTGATTATTAATAACTCAGAGAATAGGGTACTTAGTATATTGCCTGGTAATGAACATACTATGAGTAGGTAGATAGGTATTGTCAAAAACATTAATTCTTTAAGTGCTATTGTCTACCATATCTGTTTTTCTGTAATCTCCTTGTACGTAGGTACGTAGGTGTTTTGTGGTTTTCAATAAAGAATGTTTGTATTCATCAAAATTCTTTAAGTACTGTAGACAACCGCGTCGTGGAAACGATTGCTTGTCAGTATTAAAACAAAAAAAGCGAAGTCAAAATAAACAAAATATTCTCGAGTTTACTCAAGAAACAATGAGTTTAATAACTTGTCTCGTTTGTTTCGTGGAACTTTGCCTTTTAATTTGAAAGTTTTATGATGTGAACAACGCGACGTGGAACTTGGTGCTCTGATAACGGAATTCTAACGAAAGAATTATATTCTAACGAATTCTAATGGTCAGGCGGAATTGATTGTTTATGTTGTGAACTACGCAAGTTTGCTTTGGGTTGTATGTTACCTAGAATCTATTGAAGTTAAACTTTTTAAAACCTATGTAAGACTTAATGACGTTCTGAGTTCTGTAATGAAGTATTGAATAAGTACAATATAACTTTGGGCAAGTTGTCTCTTTCTTTTAAAATTATTCTACATATGCAGCTTAAGTACCTTCATCTTTTTTAATTTCCCTTGGCTTTTCATCCTTCCGTTGTACAACACAGATTGTTGGACGCAAATTCCGCCGCCGATTATCTCTCATATGTAGCGAGCCCCCTAATTCATCCATCAAAATGTTTCGCTCCAGCGGTCTCCTAAGTATATCACGACGAGACATTCCGTATGAATTCCAGCGGTTTTTTCCTACGAAACGCTATATTTTTTCCATTGTTACCCGCAATCGGACACGACCCTACAAGCTCGCCATTTTATTTTCAGCGCTCATATATTTCATGCTCGTAAAGTCGGCCATTTTTTTGCAGTTGTGCCACTTTTGCCCTCATTGGGTTTTTCGAGTGCGAACTTTGAATGTATCACATACTTACTTATTATAAAATTACAATCTTTGGTTTCATACTCGTATATCTGACAGGGTTAGGTATTACGGTGCAAGTATATTTTAAAATAAAATAAAAGAGGATACCAACCTAACAAATGACAGTAACTTTACTGACTTTTAGAACCGTGCTTTCTTACGTATTAAATAGAGTAAGTATTTCTGAAAATGCTAAACATTGTGCTGATTAAGTATTTTAACGGATAATTTGAATGTCGGTTAACCAAAATAGATGGTGAAATTAAACATCATTAATGAGAAACATCGCGCACATGGCCCAATGGCCAAATTCAGAGCGCGTTATCACGGATAATACTTAACATTTAAATTTATATGAAATATCCCGTATAATGGCGAAATGGTTATAAAAGGTTAATAAAACAGAATCTCATTATTCCTAAATCGTATACACCTAGGTATAGGAAAAATAACAAGCTGAGTATCATTCACTGCGCCTACCTCGAAAAGAAGCTTACTTCTTTGGAACGTTTCAAATTCTTTGTAGCGTTCGTTACAGTTCGTATAAATCGGCTTAGAACTTATACCGCTGCATCAAGATTTCAAATTGAGGAGGATTCTCTTCGAAAACCGCATACTTAAAATTGGGCGATGGCTTATTAGGTGCCTTTGAATTCTTATTTTCAAGATAACAAGCGCGTAGTTGGAAGGTTTGATACTGGGTCTTATCGCCGTTTGCTACACCTTGAAGAAAACTAATAACGAATCAATGATGTTTTAATAAACAAGAGTTACTCTTTTATTTTAACTCACATTGAACAATGAATTATGTTTTAAAAAGATTGGCCTTAAAACTACGACCATTGGTTCTTCACATGTCATGTCTGTTATGTTGCGCAAGCCTCATGTCATGAGACTCTTAAATCAGCATTAACAAGGAGTTTGGTTACGTAGCTGTCATTTTAAAGAGAAAAGTTCGATGTTCCTTTCCAGGTACAGAAAGGACTCGAGGAACACCTTAATTAAATTGCGTACCTACCTACGTTTTCATTAAGTTAATAATAAAGTTCGTAGGAAGTGGAGGTATAAAATACAGAAACCAACATTTAAGTGTTGTCTTTTTAAAAATCCTTAAAGCAACATTTACAAAAGTAAACGGATGTGTAAAATTGGCGTGGAGTTTAGTTTTCAACGCGGGGTAAATTTAATTTTTGTGTGAAAAATAAAGTGTGAAATTTAACGTGACGGGTAACGGAACGGATCATAAATCACGTCGGAATCAAATTAGAGTCATGCGTAACCGTATGTAGCTCGGACGTGACTATAGCGCTCAGCCGAACCGTTAGGTTTATACCTACTCCAGGCGACAATGTCAAGCGTACGTTGGAAAATTACGCGAATTAGAGTCTGAAACTCTCATTCCATTACAAACAGACAAGGATCAGGGTTAGTCGGGACATCACACATGTCCCTTATAATCAAAGTCAACCCTGCGAAGGATATTCGCGACACGATCTTGCTTTTACGGCCAAAGTTACTGGCGGTGGCTGTGCGAGCGGAGCGAAAAGGAAAGGCTTAATTGTCCCTTTTGTGCACCAGCACAATGGTTAATCATTGGCTCCTAGGCTCCAGTCTTCTCTTAGTTCCCTTTTAAAATTTCACGACTCTTTAGCGGCGGATTCTTGTATCTCGGCTAGCTACGAGATGTTCGCAGTATTTCGGCAACTAGCTCTTGTTAATTGGTAGAAAAAAATAGCGCTTACCTAGCTATTGATACTCAACCTCATGTTGAAGTTGCCGACCGCAGCAACCTCCCTATTTGCATATCTTCTTGTATCCCTAAAAGTAAATTATATTTGGATAGGGGCAGGTGCTCCGTGCTCCATTTTCGGAGATACGCCGATAGATATTTACACAGATACCTAATCAAATAGGTTCCACACTGAACCTCCTATTTCTCCGTCACACAGAGCACTCTAGGGCAAGGATAAAGCTAATGAATTCCGCCGATTTACTCCGCTGTGGGCCACATTAATCTTCGCTCGAGCTCTCCACTTTTACTTTCCAACGTTTTTCTTACCCGGATTATACCCCTTCTTTTTAGAAGTTTTAATGAAATATAAAAATAGCTGCGTAAGAATGGATGATCGCGACGGCTATTACTTTTAAGAGCGGGTTGGAATTTTAATATTAAATACGTCAGCGCTTGGGAAAAATAAACCTTGAACGTAGGGTATTTTTACATACCCTGCCAATCCTGCCATGGTTTTGGAATTTCGGGGTAAGTATAAAATATTAAATCCAGCTCTCTTTTTCTAAAAGAAATGGCTGTGTTAAATCAGCGCGTTTCCGATACGCATCAATTTTCATTAGGCCAAATTTCCGATTCATCTGGAAATTGTCGCCGGCCGATTACTTTTTTAATCGGCTTGAGCGCGGTGTTTAGCGCCACTCGCGGGGCTTCCGCGGCGTCTTCCCCGAAAGCCTTAGGGAGTGTTTACAATACGTAATTATCTTCCAGAAGCTGAACAAAAATATCTTCACGACAAAATAAAGTTAGACAAAATAAGTACCTAAAGTTCTACCTGTACATTTTGATACATGATAACTATCATACGTATCGCTTGAGACGATCCTGGAACGGCCAGCAGAATTTCACTACCATATTATTATACCGTCACTTTATCAGACTTAGATAAGTATGCAAAATTTCATCTCAATAGGTTTCAACTTAACATACAAACATTGCAAGTTAAATAAAAACATTAGACATCATGAAAACGGATTACTGACCGCTTTTACCTGATAGGTTTGATGAATTGCCGATATTTCGACGCAGTTACATGCATGCATTATGTATTTATATCTAATGCAATTAATCGCGAATCATTTAAAACTGTTAAATAAAAGCTTGAAAAATTGTTGTAGTCACGCGAGAAGAGATAGCTGATCAACTTTTTAAATGCAAGTATGAAACTAATGAGACTGAAGCCTTACAGGCGACGGCGAGAGTCGATCGATTATAAAGGGGGTGGAATAAATACCCCCGACGGGCGGAAGGGGGTGACGGCCACCCAATGCTTTACAGGCGTAAGCGCCGAGCATAAACCGTGTTTTCTATTGCCTACGCGAGGTAATGGATTTTTTAAACGGCGCTGTAATGCTGGTATACTCCTATTGTATATTGTGACCATTGTTAGAATATAACTTTACGGTACTGGATGAATATCTGGAGGATATCAGTTTTTTGAGTAGCACAACGCAATGGATACCCATTAGAGCAATTTTTATTATAGTTAGTTATAGACTGGTAGGTAGAAAGGGATTGTTAAAAAAAAGCATTTTTAATGCAACCGTTTTTTACTTACTGTACTTTTTGTAGAGTGTTCTTGTATTGTTAAGGAACATAATCAAATTGTATATTCCAATTTTTAACTTTATTTACATAATAAAAGCAATTTACAATGACATAAAATCTAAGCTTAAACTAAATAAACTACAACTTAAAACTAAATTAAATCTAAATAAGGCCCCCGTGGCATAGTGCCCAAAAGGCTGGCAGCGTTGCCTCGCTGAATAGCGATGCTGATTCTTTGAGAGAGAAAACTGCCAATCAAATTAAGTCCTAAATAATTATTTTGGTTTTTATTTTTATGAAACATCCATAGTTTTTATTACGCATATGAACTAACAAGTGGATAGAACCACTGGAAGTGGGTTAAATTTAACTTGCAAGTAAACTTTGATTAAGCACAGTGAAATAAACGGATCACCCACGTATGGCAGTCGAGTAAGTATAGCCTGACACGTTTCCGACTAATTCATTCGTCCTTCCTCTGGGAGCACACGCTTCGCCGGCAGCGAAACGCAAACCGTTTATTTCACTATGATTGAGTTTCACAATAGTTTCATGTTTTAACACCGGGACAGGTGAAATTAAATATTAAAGCTTGTAATAAAAGGTTGTTTAAACACATTCGGTAAAGGAAGTGCTCAGTGGATTCATCTTTTCGATTTCATCCGCTGCTTACCATCGATCAAATGATTAATGACTAAAGCATAAACCTCTGACGAAAAGTGAGGCTTTGGCGGGAAGTTTTTCTGACTTAATGAGATTTAGCCTTGTCGACGTCAAAAAATATGTGACAAATACATAGTGTTTAGAATAACTCATAGAAACTACCTGGCAACCTAGTATTCATGTACAGTCAGCAGCAGAACTAGCTAAGCAACCGAAGCGGTCACAATGGTCTAAGCACGGCTCTATTGTTATAGACATAAGAGTTAGTGCAGATCATTGTAGCCGCTCCGGTTGCTTAGCTACTTCTGCTACTCATGATCTCAGTAGGAGTATCTTTTTGTATTTTTTCTCCCAATTTTTATTTTTACGGTTTTCCCGTGAACATCAATTACATTTACTTCTGCTACTGACAATACAGATTAGACATTTTATCTCACGCGTTTCGCTTGGTATATTTTTACTTCGCAATTCGCAGAATTCAGGACCGTTACCAAGGGACTTAAAAGTGGAAATTTACGACCAAGATAATCGTTTAATTTACCTTGTTTCTGTACTTTGTGTACTTTATTTACCGGCCTAATTATTTCAGGAACTCTTCATCGTCAGATATCTCCCAAGTTAATGATTCTTGAAACTTAGACTTACCCAAGCCTAAGATAATAAACCTATTACTTACTATAGTACCCAAGCCTACTCTCTCTTTAATTTAATTGAAGATACTTGAACTATATTTAGAAGTTAGACAGTTGTGATGTTACGATAACAGAGTAGGTACCTTTTCTTATAAATGTTTCTCTAATGAAATATAATAAAACGTGGTCTAATTTAACGACACGGAATCACATTACAATAATATGGATCATGATTTAAAGGAGAATGGACAAATTGACCTATCGGCGTCCAATGATGAAATTAGGATCATATGAAAGCCCTAATATTTTTATGGAATGCTTTTTTTAAGTCACTGTAATTAAACTTTCAGCAAGCAATAATAGCACTATACTACATCACGTTGCAACACGTTGGTTTTCTTCTCTCCCCTGCCAACCTTCACTTTGAGTAAATCGCATAAGTACCTACCTACTTATAGATATACCTAGTCTGAAGTTGGTAGGAAACTTCTACGTCCCACGTTCTACTATTTACGCCCTGTGCCAAACACTAACTACTATTAAGAACGTACAAAGTTAAGGAATGGCATCACACACAGTCATGCATTTATTTTTAACCTCGACTCAAAAAGAGTACTTAACCTGTGTATGTGTGTATCATTCTGTAGCACATAGCTCCTAAACGGAATTAAACGGATGGACCGATTCTGATGCGTGGTTTTTTGCTTGAAAGCTGACGTGATCGAAATTATTTTTAGTTAATTTATGAAGATCTGATCAGATATCAATTGAATATCATCAGTTCAATTTCTACTTGTAGTATCTCACTAACCTCCACAGATCCAGGTTGATTTGAAATTTGGTGTACTGTTGCGGTAGGAATCCAAAATCATGTAATAAGAACACAATTCTACATTTCACATTTTACTGTGCGCATATGAAACAAAGGCCTTCATGGAAATGCGGGCGTTGACCCTTGTACCTAAAGCGCGGCTGTGTTCGAATGCACCTACCTAAATTACTTCGCGGGAACGCCTCTCTACAATCTCATACCAACTTTACGTCCCTTGCTTTACGAATACCTACAAAATGTCAACCGTAACACGTATTTCAACTGTTTTCATTTACATTACTCAAAAAGTGAATTTACCTGTAAGTTATTTGGTTAAATAAGTTTTCGAGAGCTGGCACTTAAATAATATATTTTTTGCAAGAACAGTATACTTATTACAAACTCTGAAATTAGATAGTTTTAGAGGGGTCACCTGTGTTATAACTAGGGTGTCTATGGCCGGTGGTGATCACTTACCATCAAGTGACCCACTTGCTCGTTTGCCTTCCTTGTCGTAAGTATAAAAAAAAACTTAATCTAATCAGGCGTTACTTTGCAGAGGTCCACGCGTGGCCTCGGGACATGGTATTTGGTTCTAGTTCAGACATAATCTAATGCCATGAACAGTAAAACACTCCACGAAAGTGTTGCGAAATTTATTCCAGGAGCTTTAATCAAACCGTCCGAGGATAGGCGAGGTTGGTGATTGAAGGCTGCCAGTTAACGTCGTGAATGTGGAATTAAATCAGGCCAAATTGAATTTGAGTCCGGCCTAGGTTTTGGTTAAATTTCGACGTGCTATTTTATTGGTTTTACTTATGTAATTTTTGGTAGTGAAAATGCCGAGATTATTTAATCGTTGCACACGTAAAGAAACATTTTTTTTCTAAAACTTCTTGTTCACCATGCCGGTATCTTCAACTATCGATATTATTAAGGTAAAAGATTGACACGTTAATTCCAATAATTGACGCCTGTCACCTTTACTCGTATTGCTACGTATTAAGATTGAAGTTGCCGACTATTGCGACAGTGTCGGGCACAGGGACATTTACCGTATCTACCTACGTACCTGTTTCAAAAGACAACATTTTAACACATAAACACATTCTCTAATAGTAGT
Source organism: Clepsis dumicolana (assembly GCA_963691665.1). Lineage (NCBI taxonomy): Eukaryota > Metazoa > Arthropoda > Insecta > Lepidoptera > Tortricidae > Clepsis > Clepsis dumicolana. The sequence continues at coordinate 12,234,013 of OY829516.1, read as the reverse complement.
TTATGCAACTGCTACATAATGAGTGTTTTAAGGCCTAATTATGTGGAGTTGCATACATTACTTTATCTACACACATATTATAAGTACTCTAAGATGGGTTCAGAAGCCGAATATATATATTGTACCCATACCTGTCACGAATTCGACTGTTTTTTTTTAAATCATAGACAAACATACCGAGCTGAAGTTTCGTAAACTGTTTATAAAAAAAAAAAAAAACAATATCACATTATTAATTATACATGTCGGACTGAACTCGACTTACATACCTGAGTGATCCGTTTTATTTCACTATGATTGTAAATTACATTGGTCGTAAAATTCGAAAAATTTAATTCGATATCGAAAAGTCATTGACTATTACTTTACTGCAGGACCTGCTGGTGGAGGTGGTTGGGGGGGAGGCGACGACGTACTGCAATGCTGGTCATTTTCTAAGGTTTCTGAACACATTTTAGAGGACTTATGATATGTGTGTAGATAATAGAACTTTACCATTTAAAATATAACTTATTCCGCCTGGCAGTCAGCCAGCGCCTAGGGGTCCCGATTTGTGCTCCGCACAAATGTCCCTGTGGTAGTGGCGTCGACCGGTTGGGGTACCACGGACTCTCAGGTGCTTTTCGCGACACGCCACCCTTGACATCATCCTTCGGTCTCTTGCTAGCGTAAACGTGCCAGCGATGCTCGAACCAGTCGGCATCTCACGGGACGATGGCAAGAGACCAGACGGGATGTCTCTTATACCGTGGAAAATGGGTCGGATGCTGGTGTGGGACGCAACCTGCGTGGGCACTCTAGCTCCGTCTCATCTCCACGGTACAATACACAGGGCCGGCGCAGCAGCTGAAGCGGCCGAGGATAGCAAAAAACGGAAGTACAGGGGTCTCGACGCTGGATACAACTTCGTTGCCTTCGGCGTCGAGACCCTCGGTCCGTAGGGCCCTGGGGCGAAGGACCTCATCACTGAACTGAGAAAGCGACTGGTCGACGTCACCGAGGACAAGAGGGCTGGCAGCTTCCTTGCACAACGTATTGGCATTACCATACATACATTGTTTAATAATGCGTTCAGAGTGCTGGTGGGGCTGCCTAAATTCTGTAGTGCGTCAGGGATGTTCGCGGAGGCGCGGGTAGACTGCTTCTACGCCACTATGCGCAAGCGATCCACATCCCTGGTGCGCAGAGTGCGGGCTAGCCCCAACAGCATTCTGAATATGATTGCGGATAGGTTAGATGGATATAACTGCTGCATGACTCACGTGCGCAGAAATAAATAATTTAATTTGTTTTTATTGATTTTGTGAATTTTGTATTTAATTTATTAAATTTTTGAATTGAATAATTATAATTGTACCTAACTGATTTACTATTACCTAATACTAAATTAAGATTTTTAATTCAATTGTTACTAACTCAATGATCCATGTTGGTCGGAAATAAAAGCTATTATTATTATTATACAGCGAGGAAATGCTGCCAGCATTCTTGGTACCATGCCACAGGGGCCGTTTTTAGATTTTTAACCGACTTCACAAAAAGGAGGAGGTTCTACGTTCCACTGTATGTATTTTTCTAGATTAGGTTTTAGTTTATATTTTTAAGTTTTAGTTTTATTTTAATTGGTTTTTCATAATTAATTTTGTCTGTTATCTAAACATATAATAAAATCGTAGACCCGGCGCGTCTGTACATTGAAGATATTTACAAAAAAAAAATTAATTAATACAACACAAAACTGTTTTTTTTTTTTTTTTTTTTTTTTTGTCTGTTTGTCTATTTATCTGTTTATCTGTTTGTTTGTTTGTCTGTTTGTCTGTTTGTATGTTTGTTTGTGGAGGCATCACGCAAAAACCACTGGACAGATTGGAATGAAATTTGTCATGGTAATAGTTTACAACCTGGAATAATATATAGGATACTTTTTATCCCGTTTCATTTCATATTTTTTACTTTAATTATTGTTTAAATTTGCTTAAGTACATATTTTTTCATAATTGAAACTGACCATAGACATCACAGCTGATTCAGCTGTCATGGCTGTCACACCGTTGTTTTTTTTTTCATTAGGCCAAGCTCACATTATCAGCATACTAGGTACTTTATTACTTTTTAAAAAGTGAAATAGACCATGGAAACATTGAGTGACATGTCTCATTCAGCCAAATTGGTGGCTGTTTGCAGGCGTTCTATTCGAAATTGAACATTTTTATCAATGTCTTAAATAGCTTGGTAGTATTAAAAAGAAAAATACACTTTCATAATAAAAAAAAGGCGGGAATATGTAAATACTGTAAATAACAATAATACACTAAGTTTCGATTTATTTAAAGTAATGTAAATGATATTAAATTAACAGCTTTTAGTAACAAAATCGTGATCATTTGTTGTATTGGAGTCCACCATGATGAAAATAAGAGGAGAACTAACTATTAACTAAAGCAAACTTAGTATAAATTTCAATGGAAAATTTTTAGTCGTTGTGAAACTATTATAAAATAGGGGTAAGGAAATTAATGAATTTAGTTAGTTATTGAATATTTAATTAAGTAAAATATATTAATAATGACTCAGATGTAATATGTTGCAATAAATAATATTTAAGACACTGCCACAAATAGTAACAACAATGTCAGTTTTGGCTCGCTGTATTATAAGAGTTAATTAATAATTAGAAATTCCTTATTTCCTCTTAATGTTTGAGAAAAAATCTATATATGTATATCTGCCACGGCTAGAATAGCAATTGCTGGACTCGTACTTTGATTGTTTTGATTTGATTGAAAATTTATTTTCTTGTGATTTTACGAATGTAACCATTTGAGTATAGAAAATGAACCGGACTTTTTGAGAGTTGTGGTAGGCAAATCGTATTTCAAGTTTTTCAACAGAGTATGGAATATCGAGAAAGTTTATTCTTTCAGATTTGGAAGATGGTTATAGTCTCACTAGAAAGAAAACTGGTACGTACATTTAATACAATATTAAACACAATATATTTGAATTATGATCCCTTAACAATAAAGGAAATTTACTACTGGTGCTAGAGACTTGAAATTTGGCATAAATGTACCTAGAGTATCATAGAGGTGTACTAAGGAAGGATTTTTCGAAATTCCCACGGGATAGAGAATAAATGGGATTTATATTTTCGAATCAAAATGACTCTATCTCCGTAACTATAATTATCAGATATTTCAAATTTGGCATGCAAGTAGGTAACATTGATAGCTAAAAACAGTTTTCATGGTTTTCCGAAATTTCCACGGGATAAAGACCTAATAGTATTATTTTCATAATAACTGACTAGCGGATATAAAGACTTGAAAGTTTAACAGATATATTTCTTAAGGATCTTAGAGGTGTACTAAGAACGGATTTTTCGAAATTCCCACGGGATAGGGAAATACCTAAACTTCGTTTCTTTCTTTTTTTGTAGGGGGTAATATCTGAAACTTTTGCATTTTCCCGAGGAAAAATAGGTCGGTAGCCAATATCAGTCAAGAACTGGTAGCTTCTATAAGTGAAAGTTTTTTTATTAAATCAATCTAAAGAGTTAAAATGCAAAATTCCCGCGGGATAGAAATAAGCGAATTCAATTTCGGGACTGATTTAAAAAAAATCACTAATAGGAAGCTATAACACTGTCTCTGATTGACATTTTGATTGAATTTTTAAAATACGTAGGTCTATCCCGCGGGAACTTTAATACACTTTTTCGAGATAAAGTAGCCTAATGTCAATCAGGAACAGTGTAGCTTTCTATTAGTGAAAGATTTTTTAATGCGTCTAAATGTATAATTTACTTATTTCTATCCTACGGGATTTTTTGCAAAAATAGTTAGTCATGACAGACAAGAACTGTATGTAGAATGTTAATGGTGTAAGTACTTATAGTAGCTTTCAACATTTAATTAAGTAGGTAGGTAGTTCAATTGGGTTCACAGACAAAAAAACAGCAACATCAACATCTTCTGTTAAAAACAGTACTTGTGTTAGGTACTTACGTTATTGTCTACGCGTACGAAGTCGCGGGCAAAAGCTAGTATTAAATAAATTCCAGTTATTCAAGATAACCTCAAAAAACCGCCACCGTCAATATCAATGGTTTTTACAAAATTGTACCTATTAAATATGAGCACAAATAAATATCGAAGTCGAGGCAAAAGAAAGCTCGGAAAGTGCTTTACTTAACGAAGTTTCTTGTTACACCATGGTAACGCCCTCGGGGCATATGTTTTTGTACATAAAATCAAATTTTACTTCGGCTAAGTGAGGTAAAATTTGCGAAAGGACTCTTTTTCTTACAAGTTCATAAGTTTACGGTATTATTATGGTTTCTATACGGTTTGGGTTTACATTTTCTTGAAATAGTACTCAATGTAAGTAGTATAGGCACTTATTTAATTAGCGTATAGGTATCTCATCATTTGTGACCAGATTATTAGAGACTGCCGCAAAAGCAACCTCGGAAGTTTATTGGACACCAAAATATTGGCAATTGCTGACATATTTATCATTTTAATGTACCTACTTTGCTTGTAAGTTTTCGTACAGTACCTAAATAATTAGTTCGAAATAGAAGTTACGTAATAACAGGTTGAGATTCCGGCCTGACCGAGTTCTCCGTCTTACGTATGAAGCGCGTTACATGAACGTTTCTCTTGGTGTGACAGCGCCCCGCTTAATAAACCTTGCTTCCTCTATTATTTGCCTGTCAAACGCAGAGCGGGTTACGCTCGAGCATATAGCCTGAGCTATAATTCAACAAATGATACATTTCTCTTGAAATATGGTGGAAAAATTAGATTACGTACCGTTCTTTCGTTCTAAAAGTATGAATGCCGATAAGTGTAACAAATGGGCTCACGGAAAACGTGAACTTTATTTTTAAAACCTTGTAATGTTACTTTGGGCGAGCTGTAAGTCTAGAACAAATGGCTGCTTATTCACTGGCATGTTGCTCAAAGCTTAAGCTAATAGTAAGCTGCTGATGTAAATTAATGGTGCAGTATTATTATAAACATTTAATTTTCTTTATGCGAAAAGAAACCATAATAAATATGATCTCAGTGAAATGGTCACATAGTTGTTAGCATTTTGAAAAAATCTTGAGGCATTTCGCGTGCGACAAGATATGTGATAAATAAGTAGCTTTATTGTATAAAGTAATACCTATTTACATTTGATTCAGAAAGCTAAATATCCCTGTGTACTACACGTATATCAGATTATAAAGACACTGAGTAGACTTAATTCCTGAGCCCGCGGCTTCCACTCCGCGGGAATCCAAGGACGGGACTTCAAGGGGGGACGCAAATATAAGATACAATTTTAATGATTACCAGATGTATTGGGGAAAGCGTTATTTGTTTGCTCCTTTTTTATGTGATGTTTTTGCCAATTATGGTGTAAATTCTGGCTGTACTTTTTAATCAAATAATATACTTTTTAATTTCAATTTTGTGTCATTAATATATTAATTAGTGTTCATAATATCACATAAGTTATATACGTATATCTCCCTTAAGAAGAAAGTTAAATTAGATAAAACATACTGCGCGTCTAAAAAATTATCAATGATAAGCAAAAATGTCTTTTACGAAAAAACCCTTTCCGAATGTTTGAATTGTGTTTCCGTTCTTTGTGTATGTATCCATTATGATATAAATAGGCCACTTTAGCGAAAATCTTGCGTAATAACGTACAATGGAGAGTTGGTTTTGACAGGCGGCTATCTCCATATGAGGTGCCAGAAAAATTACATATTTTTTATGAAATATGTAATTTTCCCGAACGCGCGGTAAACTGGGCCTGACGCGAGCCGTGAAGGGCGCGCGCCGTGAAATTATGCTCCACTGGCTCATGGCAGAAATAAAGTTACTTTGTTGGCGACATTATGCGGACGCCGGCTCGATACCTACTGCTCGTTACCTGCAGTAAAGTTAGGCTGACGTTCATTGATGTCCCATAGAAGATGCTTTATCCAACAAAGTGGCCTTTCAAATTTGGCACACTGAAAACGCATACTGAAATAATGCTTAAGGATTGATTTGGATTCTGTCTATTAGAAGGAATGACGCGATACTTACGTAATTTTTAAAAGTTAAAGATTATTTGACAAGACCAGTTCGGCAGTTTGTTTATTGAGTATTGTGCAAAAAACCTAAAAAAATATCTACGGACCCCACAACTAAAGCTTAAAATACTTGTTAAAGATACCTTGCCTCGTACAGTATTAAGAACTCAAAAGTATACAAAGGTTCGTGATCAAAAGACCTTCGTGTTGTTTGATCTCGAGCGCTTCTCAAGAGCATTTTGTGTCACATTGAATTTTGTAACCGCTGTCTGACAAAATATGATCACAAGTTTTATTTAGCCTCACTGTAAGTGTATGTGTAATCACAGCTTTCGTCGCGAACTATCATTATGTCAGAAAGAAACGAAAAGCTTCTACCGTAATGCGTTTTGCTAACTCGTCTCAGACTTACAAACGTCTGGATACGTTCCAAGTTTAGATGAAAATTTCTTTTCCCTTTCCTTAGATGCTGCGTTTACATAGATATACATCTAAGGTAGAGGTGTGTTGTGCAGACTGTCACCAGCTCGGTCCCTAATGCTCGCTAATGGAACCAATTTGCAGTGTTTTGCCGTCGTTTGCCGTAGCGCCACTAAATGTTTTAGCGTGGTAAAAGCGTACCCTGTGATGTGCTTAATATCAACGCAAAATGACAATATGTGGCGTATGAGAGAAGGATTCCATATTCTGATTGACGTTTGAACGTGGGTAAGGTCTGTATTATATTGGGTGTAGTAAATACTTGACACCATGAATTAGTAGGTAATTAGTAGTATCTTCGCATTTTTCATTTGTTATTTTGAAAACATAGTCGTGGGTATGCATTTCACAGCTGAAACTTTTGTAATTTAATTAAGCAGTCGCATACAAGAATTTTAATTTATCACAAAAGTGACGAATGTACGGGAAAACTCAATTTTTCCACATTTTCCACATTTATTAAATTTGACATGTACGCACCCATGAAGGCAGCTTGAATGAATGAATGGAACCAATAAAGGCCATCTTAGAGATTCGTCGGAAATGAAAGATTTCAATCAGCAGGGAAACCTTTACGGCCCAAACATGGCTCAATTTCGATTCTTTAGAATTTTGCACCTTTCGCCGTCTCTATTGGCGGTAGTGAGACGATTGTTGCCGGAAGCTGTGGGTCTTCGCTGGCACTTCATTTCCAAGACATCCTAAAGACGTGGGTTCCAGTTCCAATGCTGTTTAAAAAATGCTGCCAAAGAATTCCTCGGCGAAAAGCGAAGGCGTTACCATTCCGCTTCAGAGCCCAATCGAATAAGTGAATAAGTGTTAGAAACATTCCTTGTTTATTTCGTCAACGCTGTTATAGTAGGTAGGATCAGCAGAATATCAGAGAACGTTTTTATTAAAATGAATGAACACATTAAAGTCTTATACCCGCGTATGCGTTACGATTTAGCTTTTGACACGACAAACATACTATTTTTAGGGCATAGTTAGGTATTAAGAGTATTGCTTTATAAACAAGTACTTACAGAAGTTTTATAGCCCCCTATATCTGACTAATGACAACCGTTTTGTTAAGCAAAAGTGTTGGTGCTATGCTAACAACTTTCAATCTACATAGATATAATTTTCTGTGACATTCAGACGTTTAATAGGCAATAAACCGGTACCATTCTAGCCAAAATGTTTTGGCATCCAGACATAACTGGCCAAGGGTCGTACCATAATGCCATTAGTAACACTTGTTATGTTCTTAAGGCACAGTGAGCCATAAATTTAGTCTTAGTGAAACCCAACAGTTATTCTAGACATGAAGTGCTAAGCCTGCGTCCTTTGTTTATGGTCGAATAGATGTCCTAAATAATACAGAGTAATTTGACAGAAAGTACCGACTTTACGCGAATAACTGCGTAGGTACTTGCTTTTTGTTTATGTCCAAGGTTAAGTCAAGGGTGACCTGTCGTTTCGCAGACCTTTGTTTTGGCCGAGTAATAACGGTTGATATAATTTCGTTACGCTTATCTTTTGTTTCGCTGAATAGCCGGTAGGAAGAAAAGCGATACGCAGAGTTACGTGAAGACGATTAAACTAATCTAAACCTAATCCGGCAGTAAGCTATGCTTAGGTTAGGTTAGCGTTTGTCAAGGCGTGAGGCGCCTCAAGTAGGAGCTCCGTCGACACCGTCAAAAAGTCAATAGTTGTTCCGCTTACTGACTCATAAACCAACTAAATAGTTGCTAAAGATTGAGTTACGAAAGTTGGTCTGCGAAAGACATCTATGCGAACAAATCCATCGGCGTACCGTTACTCGATGAACTACGTTGTCTGCCAATCAATAATCTGCATAAAAATTGTCAGCGAATTTAGGTAACCTAAGTCAAAGTAGATGTTCTGTGACAACAAGTCAGACTTAGTTTACAATATTGAACTATTAGGCCGTGTAGACAAGAAAAATTACAATAATTTGATTCCAGCTCAGTTTAGCATTAAGTTATAAAAATGGCCGACACGTTTATGATTCTTTGCAATGAATGTAGAAAACTTTCAATCTCTATGGGACTGAATCGACGAAGAGAAAATATTTTATACTGGACACAATACAACGCACCTAGCTATTTACGAGCCGAGCGGGAAATCAATGGCGACTGTCTTTTATTCCTGATGTGGGGATTTTCTGCTGTCTCCAGTTTTATTACACAGAAGACGGAGACAACAACAGGTTTTGAAAGCAAATTCAGTTAGGGGACGTTTTGCGGTAGCACTTTAGTTTGCGGATAGAGTTGTAAATAAAAGTTTTTAGCCAGAAGGTCTACAAAATTAGTGTGGTGACGTTGTTGGTGTTGTTTCCCCCCGACGTGACTACACAAAATGTAGGTATATCGCAATGAACTAAATTCGGTTAGGAGACGGTTTTTGATAGGTCTTTGCTATGGGGCCTATGGCAGTTGAATCGAAAGCATTTAATTATACAGCGTTGCTTTAATTAACTGATTTAGTAAAATTATCGTGTACGTCTGTCATCCATGTCTACGTAAAACTTTCTTTGTATAATTTCAATGTAACTCCCTTTTGCAGAAGCCTTGCCACAATTAAGCACCATTAAAATTTGTTAATATAATTCATTCATCACATCTACCGTTGATGAGCATTTCCCTCAAGTGTTTTGGCTGATAGATGTTCGTTTGTACCTAAAGTATAATCAAGAATGCAGTGTTGCTTACATAGATAGTGAAGCTATAGTGTGAACATTTTCAGCGCCATTGCCGCCTCTCGCTTGCGCCTTCCTTATCGTTCGACACACGCCTCGGTGAATGCATACATACGTGTAAAGCTATACACATGTGTGTGGGCCGGCTGTGTGAGCCCATTAAAACTTTGAGCTAAATATGCGATGGGGCGGATTAAAGTGTTAATGGACTGTGGAGACGTATGTGTCGGGTTTGTTTCTTATTTGACTCGGTTGAAAAAAAACCAGAATACTGGCATGCTGTGATGTTTTCTTTTGTTGGTTTGATTTATCACTTCGTATATTAAGTACCTACCTACCACTGGCGCTCATAATAAGTATCATCGTAAGATTCTTTTGTAAGCTTAGTATTTCCGTGAGAAAGAAAAACACATCAGTTTCATAATAACGCATCTATTATCATGAAATAAAAACAGATCACTCACGTATATATGTCGAGTTCATTATGATTGAGACTCACGGTAGTTTCATGTTAAAAACGCATCCATTGTAACACAAACAGGCAAACACAGTAAAGTTCTAAGTAAAAAGTACGGTAACGCGTAACTTACTTTTATGGGCATCAGATTTGCTATTTTCGTCACGTTTATATATTATTTACTGTTAACGGAGGAACCTGCTGAATTTTGAACACAGTGAAGTGCTCGATGGATTTCAGTTACATGTGAAAGCCAGCTTCATATCCATTCATGATCAGTGCCGGTACGCTGCCACCAATGTACGTCGGTGGGATATTTCCGAGTGAATAGTGCTCATAATATGCCACGTTAAGTACCTACTATGTTATGGAGTATGGTCGTTGAAGCGTTTACGGTAACGGATATTATCTATTACATTAGTAGACGATTTTGATGCTCTATAATTATTGTTGTTGACGTGTGGTTTCTGAGGGTCGAGCACGACTTTTCGAATCCTGCGTAACGTTACGGTTATCGTATCGAGATTGAGAAACCTCATACTAAATTTTAGTTCCAAATACGCTCACGGGCAGGCGCTGTTCCAAACGTCATACAAACTCGATAACGCTTACTATTCGATTTTACGTGACGCAGGTTTCGAATATTTGTAATCGGGCCTCTGAAAGATACGGATAATCATATAGTGTTACGAAATAACCCGTAGAAAATATAGGGTTTTAAATTTTTTTTTTTATTTCATACAGTGAGCCAAATATCGTAAATGGATTTTTTATAATGGATTTTATAATGGATGTAGAGTAGTTGTAGGTACACCAGCAAATTGTTTTGGCAACCTTGTGTAGAATTTCTGAAATTGTGAACATGCTGTACTGATTTGTGATAAACAATTGGAGAATATTTGTATTGTATTGTGATTCCTTTTCTCTTCTCTTATATCTTTGTTGAACTGAAAATTGTGTTGTGTTGTTAGTCCAGATACAATCTAACATCTAAATTAATATGCATGTGCCTATTTTTAGTTTTAGTTTAGTTTAAAACATCTTATCGGACGATTGTGTATGCTGTAAGCACATTAGAAATTTATTTACAATGAAGAATAAAGAATAAATAGGATCTTACTAGGTACATCGTTTTACTATAATAGAATTTCCAAAGCTATTGTCACTTAATTAGTACCTAGAGATAAGTCCGCCTTTGTACTTGTATCTCATTGTTGGTAACTTGTCTTTATCTACGTCACACATATCATAAGTTCTCTATAATGTGTTCAGAAACCGTAGGAAATGACCATATTGCTTTTCATTGCGATTGTCATATCTATAAAATTTACACAAGGACACCTTCATCAAAATTTACGATATGATCTCAAAGCGGAAACAACAAAATCCCATTGCTATTCTGAATAAATAATCCTCAAAGGCTACTGGGTTAACAGGCGCACTCAAAATGGTAGAAATGAATAAGAAAACATGCCCCTTACGGAATATGTCGCCGGGTGGAAGTATAAGTTTCCACCCCGTGCCCCGGATCAAGGGATTATTCGATTGAGCTGCGTAAACCTCCCCTGAATATGTATAACATGTACGGAGGCTTGAGGTTTGTATGTATGCGATAGGTATCGCTTATTTTAAAATACTTAGGTACTATATTGAGGCGGAGATGGCGAGACGACCTAGACTCCGAATTAAAGGATTGGCCAGATGCGGCTCAGGATAGGGAGATGTGGAAGTCAAGAGGAAAGGTCTTTGCCCAGCAGTGGTACACAATTATAGACTAAAAAACTATATTGAAAGCTAAAATGAGAGTTTTTTGTGCATTTGCAAAGCAATAGACTGAAAAACAAAAGGTGATTTTAAATAATGACGTGCGTTATCTACATCATTAGCTATTCTTTTCAAGTAGGTAGTAAAAAAACAGTCCGTAACAATGCACTTAGTTATTTGGACCGTTAGATTCTGTGAGCTATTAAGGGAGGTTTAATTTTGTCCTACTAAAAAAACTTCGATCTTGCGCATGCTTTCGTAATCAATCAGCATAAGCCAAATAACTAACTTTTCAGTAATCAAAATACCTCGAGGCCGCCAAAAGTCCAAAGCGTTTTTCCGTGTAATATTATTCAAAAGTAAAGCCATCAGTAGTTTGATGTTTATACTCCCGAGTTACCGCGACCTGATGTGCCCAAAATTTGCATAAGCTCGTCCTAACCCACTTCTTTGGCTTCGTACATAATTTATCAATTTGCGTAGAAATTTCACGTCCTTTAAGAGCCACCATTCATTAGAACGACACGGCAGTGACGGGGTCGGTGTATTCACAGTATTCCTACCAATACGAAGGAATTCTTGTAAGAGTTTTATAGGTACTTACTGGGAATTACACCGGGGTTACTAGTTCATATTCGATTCAAAGCACTGTAGGTATTGCGTTGAAGTCCTATGTCCATTTATTTGGATAACTTGTACGCCGCTCTGCCTATTGTAAGATACCCTGTCTCTCCAAAAAGCCGAAAATATCAGAGCTAACAAAATATTTATTATATAAGTAACGTAACTGCCCAAATAGTTGTCCCAGTCAACCTTAATTCGTTGTAATGAAAGTTATGTTATATTTATTAGTTTAAGTAGTTTACCTTAATCAATTTTTAATTCCACGGAACTTCACCTAAATCAGCTTTTTCTCACGTTTTATCTGAAAAATGTATGCAAATGATTGAATCTTTCGGTCGTCTACATGTACGAGTATACATACCTACCTATGAAATTGCATCGTTCGTGCACTTTTGTACCTTGAAGCGTCTCGCTATCTCCAGTTAAAAGCAGCCTTTTTACGACCCGTTTACGAGCAGTCGGGTCTTAGTTGAAAGAGGTGTAAAATTAACTTCAATGCCGAGGATGATGGAAGCTTCCGAGCCTCGCCAGTCGTCGTTTACGCAAGGTTTAGTCTACGGAACGAAACTTAACAAGATTCGGCTGTATATTATGTAACTAAAATACTATTTATAATGATGGTAGATTTATCATATCATATATAAAAGAGGGCTCTGTTTTTTTGTCCTTTAGTTTTCGAATTACAAAAATGTTTAAAAATACCGTTCTCTCTTATCTCTAAAGTTTGCTGAAAGAAAAATCTGAAAGCATTACATAAACATTACAGGAAACAGAAATAAACATAAAAGTGTAAATAGCAGTTTTTCAAGAACCATCAAAATTTACATTAGTTCCAATATCGGACAAGAGATGGCGCTGTCCGCCAGCACGTTTAGATGATGGCTTTGAACCAGTGCTCCGCGGGTCCGACTCGATCTTGACTGCCTTTTTTGCCATGCATCTACCCATTAAGTGACTCGTATTTCGAAATAATTTTGCCGACATATCCTCATATCATCGGCTTCGTGACGTTTTATCAGCCTCTTTGTAGCGCGACGCCTGAATATATAATAACGTATGCAAATGCACCCGTGACTAACGGCTAACATAAATCCTTTTTTCGTGGCAATTAAAACGTGTCCGGCGCAACAAACACGCTGTAATTGGAGGCTTATCGCCGTGTGACCAGCTGGAGAACTCTCGGAATAAAATTCCACACAAAACTTATGTTAGGTACTTGAAAGACTTCAATGCGAACTTGTTTTTCAGAAGCAATATTCGACCGTGGATCACAATTAGTAAGGAATATTTATATTTCAATGCGTGCCTGAATTTTGAAGCGTCGTTTGGACGTCACGACATGACTACTTGTTCACGATTGGGATATGAGAATTTTTAGAGCTCTACGAAACTCGTAGCTCTACGCGCTACGCCGTAGCGTAGAGCTACGAGCTGGCTACGACTCAGCTACGCTTACTTTTAGAAACAATCGAACTAATCGCTCAATTACCTAATGCCATCCTATGAGCTATTAGTGCGAGCGAGACAAAGTTATTACCAAGAGACCCCGAAGTTCGTAATAAAGCAGCTTTATTGAGGAAATGACGTGCACACTGATCCTGTGCTGTTATTATTTCATCATATCAGGTTTATTGTTCACGCAGACTTTTAACATTCTATTTTACTACCCGGATATTAAAACTGAAATTAGAACGACGTAAAATTGTGATCGCCATTTTGTTTAATATCTCTTCGGCGTAAATAAGGTTATTGTTGTGTCGCAAAAATTCTTTGAAGTTGGTTCGTTAGCATTTCTTTTCATTCGTTTTCCGTGTTTGGACTTACGCGATGTGAATTTGGAATAATTTTGATGCCAGAATTTGAAGAATCAATTAATTACATGTTTGCGACTGAACGGAATTAAAGAAAACCGTTATTCATGTTGAAACCGTCAAAGTTTATCAACATCAGACTAGGCAGCAGTTTTTACGAATAATATAGCACAAACAATAAAAAGAAGATAAACGTTACATTACTTTTTTAAAACAAATACGAGTCTTATGTGAATTATCGTTATTAACTCGATCAACGTTATGTATGTTACGTTCTTTTCTTAGTTTCCATATCATTATTATTGTTAATCAGCGTTTCTGTAATTTATGTAGTATAGTAACTTGGGATAGCCAAATAGTCGGCGAGCAGTTATCGTCAAACCTACGGGTTAGGAGTACCTACTAAGCCTAAGTAGAAAGGAACCGTTCATGGTTGCCATACAAATGTCGAAAAGTTACAACAGATCACCATACAACACCCAGAGGGTCGAGCACGACTTTACAAATGCCGCGTAACGTAAAATCGAATAGTAAACAGCTCCCGCCCGTGAGAGTATTTGGAACTAAAATTTAGTATGGGGTTTCTCGATCTCGATACGATAACCGTAACGTTACGCAGCATTCGTAAAGTCGTGCTCGGCCCTCAGCAGTTGTTTTGAAAGCTACTCTGAAGTCCGGGTTGCTGATCCAACGGAGTAATTAAGTAGTGTTAGAGGTAAAAGCACTGATTATAAATAATTACTAGTAGTTTATGCAACTGCTACATAATGAGGGTCCTTAAAACACAGGGGTGTTTTTATGAAACGAGGCGAAGCTGAGTTTCATAATAGGATCACACGAGTGTTTAAGGCCTAATTATGTGGAGTTGCATACATTACTTTATCTACACACATATTATAAGTACTCTAAGATGGGTTCAGAAGCCGAAGGCATGTCTCATACCCACACCTGTCACGAATTTGACGTTTTTTTTAAATCATGGTCAAACATACCGAGCTGACGTTTCGTAAACTTTTTTTTTTTGACAAAAATCACATTACTAATTATACATGTCGGATTGAACTCGACTTATATACGTGAGTGATCCGTTTTATTTCACTATGATTGTAAATTACGTTGGTTGTCAAATTCGATACATCGAATTCGATATCGAAGCTGGTTACTTTAATGCTGGACCTACTGGTGGTGGTGGTGCGGGGGCTGGCGTCGTCGTGCTGCAATGCTGGTCATTTTCTACGGTTTCTGAACGCATTATAGGGGACTTATGATATGTGTGTAGATAAAATATTTTACGGATCAATTGCTATGCTATGAACATTTATGCACGTGAGATGTCTTCGAGGTGGCGGACTCTGACCATAGAATGACATTACCGGGTAAGGGAATGTTCCATAAAACTAAACGAAAAGTAAAAAAAAACATCATTAAGAAAAACTCATAAAAAGTAAAAAAAGCTAAATTTCTAATTCATTTTCCATGATATCAACGTTCTCCCGGATTCTGGTTCCCGAACTTAGCCATACTGAAGACATCAACGGGCTCTCACGTTTTAAATTTGAACTTGACAAAACCCCGCGACATTTTCATTTCAAAATGTAATAGCTCAAAAACGGCTGCACCGATTTTGATGAAATATGTCTAAGCCACTTGAAAACCTGCTTTAAAAAAACCGCATTAAAATAGGTTCAACTGTTTAAGAGCTACGGTGCCACTGACTGACACACAAAACTAACCTGCAGCGATGTCCAGCAGGCCCTCAGGGTCGCGGGCCTCGTCCGCGGCGGTGGCGGCCACCACCGCCGCCACCGCTAACAGCCACGCGCCGCTCATGCTACCTGCGGAGGAGAGGCTTTATAGGTCAAAAAAGGTGGTGAGATACAATACAATACAAATATTCTTTATTGAAAATCACAAAACAGTACAAGGAGATTACAGAAACACAGGCATGGTAGACAATAGGCGGTCTTATCGCTTAAAAGCGATCTCTTACAGACAACCAAAATATGGAAACCAGGAATAGTAGTGACCTGGTTAAGGTGATATTTAACCGACTTCAAAAAAAGGAGGAGGTTCGAACGTAGAACTGTATGTATTTTTTTATTTTTTATTTTTTTAATGTATGTTCATCGATTACTCCGTCAATTGTAGACCAATTTTCAATTTTTTTATTTTATTTGTAAGGGTATACTCCTGAGGTGTTCCCATTGTCACCAAGTCATGATCTGATGATGGGATCCCAGTGAAATCGAGGGCAACCCTCAAATTTTACAGGCACGTACTATGTGTTTCATATATTTTCTAAGGTTATTCAAGTATTTGCGTCTGGTAGTCATCATCTCATGATGATGAGCTGATGATGGAAGGTACAACTCCTTAGCGGTTAGGAGTTAGAGGATAATTCTGAAAATGTTAAATCATTATTCGAAAGGGTATACTCCTGAGGTGGTCCCACTGTCACCAAGTCATGATCTGATGATGGGATCTCAGGGAAATCGAGGGCAACCCTCAAATTTTATAGGCACGTATCATGTGTTTCATATATTTTCTAAGGCTATTCAAGTATTTGCGTCCGGTAGTATTTTATTTTATTTATTTATCATTATTTTAGAGGATTATTTTACATTTTTTTTAAGGTTTTTTATTCGAAAATGCGAAACAGGGGTTAATCGCTCGCAGACCATGTTCTGAATAAATACGTCAACGTTTTATTCGTATTGTAAGAGTTATTAGGAGTATAGTGAAATAAACGGATCACTCAAGTATGTCAGTCGAGTATAGCCCGACTGTTTCGGACTAATCCCTAGTCCTTCCTCTGGGAGCACACGCTTCGCCGGTTGCGAAACGTAAACTGCGCGCCGCGGCTCTAGAGGAAGAACTACAGATTAGTCCGAAACATGTCGAGCTGTACTCGACTGACATACGTGAGTGATGATCTATTTATTTTACTATGACTGAGTCTCACGGTAGTTTCATGTTAAAAATGACTAGGAGTGTTTATCTAGTCTAGGTCTATCAGAGTTAGAAACGTGGTGATAGCGGTTATCAAACAGTGCCCTAAGCACGACTTGTCGAATCCTGCGTTACGTTACGGTTATCGTATCGAGATCGAGAAATCTCATACAAAATTTTAGTTCCAAATACGCTCACGGGCGGGCGCTGTTCCAAACGTCATACAAACTCGTTATAGTTTACTATTCGATTTTACGTGACGCAGGATTCAAAAAGTCGTGCTTAGGGCAAGAGCGAGCAAGAAGGAAGATGCGTAGCCTTTTCCATTCAAATTAATTACAAAATCGTTTTTTATATTCATGGTGGATACAATTAACTTTGAACACAATTGCAACGCCGAAAATCATCCAATTTAATATTTAACACAACGAACAATTGCATAGTGTAAACCGCTTTAATACACGATAAATTTAAATCCGATTAAGTAGGTTTCACACGCTCTGATTGCACCGCCTGCATCCTGCATCCTGCACGTTTGAACGCTTGCCAAGTGAGCTCTCGAAAAAGTAACTGCCAAGCGACGGGGTAAAAGGTTCAACTTTTATTATGAACTGTTCCGCTACAAATGAACTAAGTAATAAAGCGTGTTTCAAACTGAACCACTGAGACCGACCGGTAGCACACGATAGCCGTCACGTCAACTTGAACTCCATTGCATAACCTCATTACTCGTGGGATTCACGTGTCGTGTGTCCACGTCCTGCGCTTCCCTTCTGGGAACGTTTTTGTTATCTTTGGGCAGTCTTTGGACCAAATTCCTGTCACCATTCAGCTGATAATAAACAAAAATAACATTACTAAAGTTTGTTTCTTGTTAAGTATGAGTTCATTGTTAACAGTCAAAACCGTGGCTTGGTAGCAGTAGCAGTGTAGGTACAAACGACCTATCTAGTCACAGAGCAATACCTTAAGATACCTACAGATCTCCACGAACACCTCCATCAAACTGCATGCGCTAGCGAGGCTCAAGTAATGTTGTTTGCGCAGTCCATTTGCGTACGCGGGCCAATTATCAAGTGTTTGACGAGGGTGCGGCCGCGTCAGCGATATACGGCCCAACTGACACGCCATTTTGAACCCTCTGCCGAGCAAATTAACGAGCGGAATTTCTGACATGTTGGCCTTTTGTGTCAAGTTTTAAATTGCTTTTGATATGCTTGTCCCTGGTCTTTGACCAAATTATGAAGCGCTGTACATGTAATACTTACCTACTGTAGCTTAATCCATACGACATTAAGAAGGATATCTTTTACACCGAAATAAATGGAATACAGTCGCGAGTCAGTCCTCTTTCAAGTAGTTAACAATAATAATGATAAACCACAGAAAAAAAACCTATGAAAGGGATGTTAGATCTCAATCTCACTCAGTTTAAATAATAGTCGCTATTTTTGAGTAAATTTTTTATACTTTTTAGAGCCTTGTAGTTTTCTGAAAGTATCAGGGCTTAAGATATGAATGGTTCTATTTACTGTAGATGAGCAGAATACAGAAATTACCTTAACAAACGCTTAAATAAGCATTCTCTCGCTGCGTGTTAATGTTGACGTGTGATGTGTGATGAACATCCGAAACTAATTATCTCCCGCAGGTGTAAATAGTTACGCTCAGTTTTCCTCCTATGTTCGTCGATTACAACATTATGACGCGTGTATGTAGAGACAGCGTACCTATGTATCATTGCTTTGCTAGTACATAAACAATTATATACACACATTAGCTTGCTAGAGCTAGAGCAACCCGTCCCAAACAGAACGGGGCAAAGCTTGCGGTATTAATCATAATTATACATATATTATAATTGATCTGTAATATTACCTATTATAGGCTTACCTAAATATGCTTTGCAAGATAGAACAATGTGAGTTCATTTGGGGCATAAATTGATTCATATAAATCCGATTCTGGTTTTGCTATTGGAAATTTGAAAAATGATGTATTTACTAAACTTCACACCCAACAAAATTACTTCGTAACTTTCTTTACGTTGGTTTGTTTTTATCACCAAAAATTTCTAAGTTTGATATGCACAGATTAGAGATAAGAGCTTCGGCTCAAATATACTGTAGGTATTTGATCGAAAGGCGGTTAATCAAATCATTGGTTTCAGAGTCGTACTGGCACACTATAGCTAGGTACGTCGATGGTAAATTTGAGACATTTTTTAAATTCTGTTGACATTAAAACTTACGTACAGCATGTTTAATTGACAAAAACTGTATCACGCAATTAATACACGCCTAATTAATTCAATTTCATTTTCAAAACGTCCTGCCATCGCCAAATAAACCAACATTTTAAGGTCCACATCCGCGCGCCCTAATGTCGCATCTTCCGCCATCTTTTTTCTCCAGAGACTTGATGGGTTCAACAAAGGGAAAATGTTGGTAAAACGTTGCACAAACCACATCAAAGGTTATTTTATCCTCCCTGCTTAACGACTGAACGGATTACGGCCAAGTATTTGGACAGATAATGGAAATTAATTGATCAGGATAAGGCAAACAACGAGTGCCTCGAAGTTATTTCATTTCCATCAAAACTTTTGAAGGCACTATTTGATAAAGCTGTTTATTTGAACTCCGAATAGACTAGGGATTGTGCAGGGCTGGTGTTGCGAGTGGGCGTTGTAAATTAAAAGCTTTTTGAGTGAGTGTTTATTTTCAATGGGTACATTTTATTCCAATTCAATTGTTTATAGTGTTTGATGTTTGTGAGTGCACTACATTTTCATAACTTTTTATTGAACAAATAAACATACAGAATAAATAGATATGGTAGGTAAATATCAATATGCAAATGACGCTTTGGAAATAGGCACCATAGTTGCTCTAATGACATGATCATAAATGCCGGCGTTCCACAAGGCTCTGTGCTGTTCCCGACACTATTTCTGATGCATATCAATGATATGCTATCAATCGATGGCGTTCATTGCTATGCGGATGATAGTACTGGGGACGCGTATTACCAGGGGCGAGCAAATATCCCTCGATCCGTAGTGGAGGAAAATCGGAGTCAACTTGTGTCTCAAATTGAGAGCACTTTAGCCAAAGTCTCCGATTGGGGACTGAAAAATTTAGTCCAGTTTAACCCTACGAAGACACAAGTTTGCGCTTTCACCGCTAAAAAACATCCCTACGCTGTGACTCCCCAGTTTCAGAACACAACCCTAAACTTAGCTAATAGTATTGGCATCCTCGGTGTCGACATCTCCAGTGATGTACAGTACCGCAGTCATCTGGATAGCAAAGCAAAGCTGGCGTCCAAGGAGCTCGGGGTACTCAACAGGGCGAAGCGTTACTTCACCCCGGGGCAAAGACTGCTGCTTTACAAAGTGCAAATCAGGCCCCACATGGAGTATTGCTCTCACCTGTGGGCGGGGCACCAGGATACCAGCTTAGCCCACTTGACTCTGTACAGAAGCGCGCAGTTAAGATTGTCGATGATCCCAAACTAACGAGCGGTTTAGAGCTGTTGAGTTTGAGGAGAGACTTTGCCTCTCTTTGTGTGTTCTACCGCTTGTACAACGGGTTGTGTTCTGAAGAAATTTTTGACGTGATGCCTACATCAGCTTTCTACCACCGCACTGCTCGTCGTCGGCAAGGAGTTCATCCTCACACGTTGGAACCGCAACTGTCACGTACTGTCCGGTTTAAAAGGTGCTTACTCCCAAGGACACTTAAATTGTGGAATGAGCTACCTTTTGAGGTTTTCCCAGCGAATTACAGCATGGCGGTCTTCAAGAGGGGTATAAAAAGGTTTATGCAGGGTCGGCAACGCGCGAGTGATACTTCTGGTGTTGCAAGCGTTCCTAGGCGGCGGTAATTGCTTAACACCAGGCGATCCGCATGCTTGTTTGCCACCGACGTGGCATAAAAAAAAAAAAAAAAAAAAAGACTAGTTTCAGCACATTTTTTATCTACAACGTAACACCTTACGAAAAGGAATATTAGGTACATAAGACAGTTAATGAATGAAACCAATGCTTGGTATAATTTACAAACTAGTTACTAAAACAGCATATGAAGAGAGAAACACGTCTGTCAACCTGTTAACCAATGTTAACGAAATACAATTTTTTCTATTGCCTTTCCAGAGCGAAAAACTATTAACATTTAGAGGTGGACCTTTTCCCAAATTACAAGTTTATTTGCCAACACAGTATTTACCTAACTTAAGTAAACACACAATAAAATAAGACAGACATAACCTTTGACCTTCTTTTAAAGGATTTCAACACAATTGCAGAGAAAACCTTTATTCGACGTACTCGTAGAAGTTTAAAAGTTGTAGCTACCACAATACAATGCGAATATTATCCCTCGTAAGCGATCCCTAATAAACTATCCTCTCCACCACTCAAAGATTGCCTGGTAGAGATCCCTTAAAGGAATAAGTTCGCCCGTGTACTCGAATTTGACTGATTGTAACTTGTGTTTTTGTCCCGTTTTTTTTGTACAGTAATTTGTTTACTTACTTTAACCTCTTCCTTTTTTTGAAGTCGGTTAAAAAGCAATCAGGGTAGACAATAGAACGGTCTTATCGCTTTAAAGCGGAATTTTTTAACGCAACGTAAACGTTATTTCATTCAAGTTAACCTTATAAAGCGTGTTCCCATTTCGTATTTTACGCTTTAGCGATATTTTTAAAAGCGTCTTTTACACGACAGTCGGATGTGGCGCTACAAGCGGCGCTTGTACTTGTAACAATTGTGACGGTTCTTGACAAGGATAGAGTACACACGTTGACCTACTTTTATTTAACGACACAGTTCATTTTAAAATAAATGTATTTTGTATTTTTATATAGATTCTAAGAATATTAATAAAGGTATAGCAACCTATTTAGGTACAGAGTATGCTAAGTAGCGACAGATTCCATTGAACCATATTTCTAAAGCACCCTCGTATTTAAAAATATGCGCACAATGGTAAAAAAAATGCTTTCAAAATTGGGCTACGAAAATCAACAAATCAAACCTCTAGTCAACATAACTCAGCAAGTCCCAACACTGTTCCAGCGAAATCCTCTTAGATCTGCAATAGTCCAAATATTGGATGTGTTATTTTCCCTCCTTATCTTTACCAGCTGTGTGCACATCTCCCATCTCAAGCCTTTGCGTCAGTCCAGTCCCAGGCTTACCATTGTACGGGTTCTTTTATCGCCGTCCTTTGCGCCCGTTTGAGCCCCGCTTAATAGACGCAGCTTTAGTTTTAAGCCCTTAACCGTTTTTGTAATTTACTAAAGTGCTTGGATTTTGCTTTTGTAATCCCAGAGGAAAATGTTTGTGCTGCAGTAGAAAATGCAAACGGGTCAAAGAAGGTGCTTTGCTGGTTTTCTTCTAGTTTAGGTTATAATAACGATTACGTTACGTAGGATTCGAATATTCGTCCTCGGGCCTCTGTACCTTAGGCGTTATGAGAAGAGATATAGTCATAATAGTGCATAAAAACCAAGTTAGCTTGTATATTATGATCCCTGTTACGTGTAGGCGTGATGAAATTATAATTTATTTTACTAAGATAGCCAAAATTTTCTATTTAAGTACGATAACAAAACCATTTCACAGTAAGTAATTAATTCTCGTCGCTCTAGCCTCGGGGATTAGAGAGGGGTCAGTTTATAGCATTATTATATTTAGAAGGGGCGCACATGTTATCTGGCATGCTAGCCTTTCACTAGAGCCCGGACAGCGCTGGATAACGATACCGTATACCGAAATCAGGTTGGCCGAAACCAATGTGTAAGGCGCTTAAGTAGGATTTTAGTTTTAAGTTGTAAAACTATAAAATAAATAAATATCATGGGACATTTTGACACCAATTGACCTAGTCCCAAACTAGGCTAAGCCTGTACTATGGGTACTAGACAACGACTATAGACTATATTTTGATAAAGCATTTTGCTATTGCTTGGTCAATAGAACGAGAAAAATGAATTATTTTAAATGTAAAACATATTATACTGAAAGGTAATTGACCTTTCTATCGAATTCGTTATTACAGAATAAGGCATCTTTAAGCGTTAGGTTATAAAGCGTTAGGTTTACGAAATAAACTTTATATACGATATTAAAATTATTATTTTTTTGTATGGGAGAATGTAGTTGACAAGTATAACTGAAATCAACAATTTTAACAAGGTTAAAGAAACTTTTGAAATGCCATTTTAAGAGATATAAATAAATAAGTTGGGGCTTTGTAGGTACAGATAGGTAGGTATACCTAAGATTTTGAAAATTTTCACCGGAACCGAAACCTTGGCCAATAATGACCTAAGCTTGGTCCAACACTATTCAGAAGAACTTTAATTAAAGTAACATTGTAGCCAACTTCTAACTATTCTCAGATTGCGGACCTCACACTGTATATCAAACTATGTTCGTTCGGCAAATATGTGATAATGATTCCAGTATTTGGAGAGGATATTCGTAAGGAGGTCAGCTAATACGGTGTAGTGTTTAGAGTGGGACTCTGGCTCAATAATGCCTCTTAATTTTGATCTTACCGTATTGCCATGTAATAAATTAAAAGTGACTCTATGAGCTGTATACCTCGCAAGTCTCGCAACCTCATTTTTGAACATTTTTGTTTTTTTATAAAAAAAAAATTGTCGACAAAAAAAATCCTATGCACCTATTCCTGATTTTTTTTGTACAACGGGGAAGGAAAGCGAGCAAGTGGGTCACCTGATGGTAAGTGATCACCACTGCCCATAGACACCCGCAACTCCGGAGGGTTTGCAGATGCGTTGCCAACCTAGAGGGCTAAGATGAAAAGCCTCTTGTGCCCGTAATTACACCGGCTGTCTTACTCTCCACACCGGAACACAACAGTGCAAGCACTGCTGCTTAGCGGCAGGATTAACGAGTAAGATGGTGGTAGCGATCCGGACGGACCTCGCACAAGGACCTACCACCCGCAAAATTTGATCACAAAATGATCACAAAATTTCACGAAGATCGGGTAATTTTTTTAACACTTCGTATTTTTTTCCTTAAAAAACGAATTGTCGAAAAAAAAACTATTTATTTACGGAATCTGCTCACCAAAATTTCAGGAGAATCGATTGATAAATGCAACCTGTAGAGGAGACCAGCCGGACACACGAAATAAATTTTGTCCGAGCTGTGGGTCAAGCACGACTTGTCGAATCCTGCGTAACGTTACGGTTATCGTATCGAGATCGAGAAACCTCATACTAAATTTCAGTTCTAAATACGCTCACGGGCGGGCGCTGTTCCAAACGTCATACAAACTCGACAACGTTTACTATTCGATTTTACGTGACGCAGGATTCGTAAAGTCGTGCTCGACCCTCCGCAACTGAGGCGCTTCGCTCACTTCGTCCGCTCGATCAATAAGAAGCAGGCAGTTTTTATAACAATACTAGCTGTTGCCCGCGACTTCGTCCGCGTAGATTTCGGTTATCGCTATCTCGCGGGAACTATATCATTTTCCCGAATAAAAAGTAGTTCATGTTATTCCTCAATAGTGCAGCGATTTTCCCGTGAAGAGGTAACAAACAGTGAGACAGAGAGACAGAGTTACTTTCGCATTTATAATATTAGTTAGGATTTAATTGATGTTCCCCAGTCTAAACTCGTTTAAAACTTGTGCTTGTCATTTAATTTAATTTAAACCTTTTGTACTTTTTCAGTGTTAATGATTGCTACGCTGCTTGTCTACGAAAAACGCTACGCGACGCCCCACATAGCAAGCACTTGTCTAAATGATAATTTAATCAGACTTTCATGTAGCTTTGAAACAATAAAAATAATTGTTAGTTTTAAATAGTAGCCAACTACAAACCCGCAACGTGGCTACGGGTGGGAATTTAATCTAAATTTAATTCAGCATTTTCGTGGAAGTTGCAAACAGTAATAAAGCACTTATGAGAGGAGGTGGCAACGCGTGCTTTCAACCCTGTCACACACCATTGGTCATTGCTTATCACATTCACATGGGGAATTACTTTATGTGCTTGTTTTGCAGTTTGTGTGACGGCTATCTTTTGATGCGAGTTTCTAGAATCGTAGCATTTGACATGAGCATAGACGTGTGCTGTGCTTGTATACCGCCGCCAACGTGAAGAGATATAGAAAATGTAAAACAAGGTAAAGGCAACTCCCGTTATAAATGCACAGGGCATTGCAAGTGGTGGCCGCCGAGTAGCAACTTGCAGCAGTGTTTTGTTTTAATTACATTCCCCGCGGTCCTGGTTTAATTCACTTAGCTAACGGCCACTGGTCGATGGAACTTATGAAGATGCTTAGGTTAAATGTTAGTTTAGCCCGAGCATCGGTGTGGGTTAAGAGGGCAAGTACCCATTTGATTCTTGTATTTCGTTTCATTTTGCGCCATTTTTTATTCTGCAATTTTAATTAACATGACTGCTAAGTTAGCTTTATATTTGCGATTTTTTAATAAAAGCTTTGACCTTTCAGCCCAGCTATACGCAGAAACTGAAAATACACGCTTTTTTATGAAAACATTTTCGTTTCGGTTGGTTTAGTTTTTTGCATAGCTTGAATATAAAACTGAATATTTTGCTAAACCTTTCAAATCGGTTTCAATTGATATTGGGAACGGAATGGAATACCTACATTTGAATGAAGTCCTGAAAAGCGTTCTGAATCATAAAGTGGGAAAAAGTTTAATATGTCGCGTCGCAATCAATAGCGGGTGTGCGGAGAGTTCTTTATGAAATTCAAAGGGAGAAATGTATTAAAAATATAGTTAGGTGCATGAAATATGTATCCATACTTTTGTAGACAGCCTGCACGAACTGCCAAACTACTTATGCCAGCTTAGTAGTATTACGAAGCTGGCATACGCTTCGGCCTTGCATCTGCTATTTCAGCCTGACTAGCAGCTTATTTAGGTATACGCGCTAGTATTAGTGTGGCTCTTTGTTCGTTTAGTTTGTACTTTGTTTGTTTGTTTCACATACATGCTTCTACGTCTGAGGCGGACTCGCAGAGACCTGGTTCAGACTCTAACGCGGGGTTAACTAGGCGTATTTGTATCGTTTGACTTGACGATACGTAAACCTTGGATTATGTGTACCATAGGTCAGTGCAAGTCGACCTAAAACAATCAGTTGAGTTTGTTGCTGGAATAGTCCGCGTACCACGAAAATGAACCTGTGGAACCGTGAATAGTTTTACACTGTAGGTATATGAAAATAAATTAAACTTGTTGTTAGTAGTATTGCATTTAAGGAAACTGAAAGTACGCAAAATTATGAAATTCATCGTCATCATCAGCAGGAGCCTATTTTGTACCACTGCTGAGCACAGACCTCATCTCGGTATGAGGGGCCTGGGCTTCAGTTCCCACGCGGGCCCAGTTTGGAACGTCACACACACCATTGATTTTTTTCCCGTGAAATTCAAGGTGAGACACACACACACACATTTCACTATATTAAATTCTACACCCATGCAACTAACCGTAATTCCCGATCAACACATTATCCACAATTATGCTGAGTATCCCCGACCTCCTCACATCCTTTGTTTCGCCAACACACCAAGCGCGGAGGGCCATTGAGCCTGTTTTTCCCCTTTTCCCTCACCGGCAAAACACGACTTTTTGCGACGGGCGATCGATTGACTATACATTGCGAGTGTTGACAATTAACTGTTGTGCGACGAGCGTGTCGACGCGCAATGAACGAAGTTTTTGCTATTCGCGCCGCCGGTCGCGAATTGTGGTGGCCACGCAGTAAGGGAGGAAACTGCTTCAGATTTTAGCTTACTCGTATAGTCAGCAGATTAGACTTTATAATCATAGTTAGCTTCTAAGTATTACAGCTTCAACATATTTCTCGAGTTTACTGATTTACCTGCCGTGTACTCGGGAGCTAGCACGCGCGCCATTTTGTCGCTTGTCGCTCAGTGCGTCCTTCACCGATGCCATCACTATGAAAGGGACGCACTGCGCGACAAGCGACAAAATGGCGCGTCGTGCTACATGTGCTAGTAAGTTAAGTAGAAGATTCATCATGTCAGCCGAAAGACGTCCACTGCTGGACATTGGCCTCCCCCAAGACTTTCCACGCTCTCCAAGTAGAAGATTGAGGATGAGGAATACTAATGTAATAAGATTTCACGTCTAACTTAACAGGTACATTACAATACAAGACCTAATATCGAACATCACATAACAAGCAAAACAGAAAGAAGGTAAGTAACTACAAAGAAAATGCAAGGTAAGTATACCTCCTGATCTCAATTGGAAAATCTTTTTGTATTTTTATTTATTTTTCCAATTTTTTTTTATTTTTACGGTCTTCCCGTGAGTATCAATTATATTTTTAATAAACTCACCGAAACATGAATACACAGAAAAACCAGAAAAAATACCAACCCCGGGAATCGAACCCGGAACCTCGACACTCCGGGTCGCATGCCCACCCTTACACCAGAATTGGTATTTAAATACCAATTCTGGTGTAAGGGGATGTTTCGGTGAGTTTATTAAAAATATAAGTAAGTATACCTACTTACTTTTTCGAGTGTGTGTATATAACTAATTATGTCTAATTTTTTGTCACGCTCTACAGGATAAGCCGTTTGACGGATTTCATCGTATGAGGTGCCATTGGATTCGTCTCAGTTGTGGGAGTGACAGGGTATATTGTTTCCCGAAATTGCTGTCGGATTTTCTGTTTTTAATTTTAAGTTGGTATGTTATTTAATTTGTGAAAAATAATTGTCCAAAGTCGGAAATCACTATTGCTTTAAATAATAGTTCACTTTTGGTATTCAGTTCTCAACACCTCTGCTTCGTATAGAGATCGATTTACTCACATCGTCACTCTCAATTTTTTGATATTAGCCACGACTTGTCTAGGATAATAGTAGAGCTGGGTCAGGTGATTTACTAGGCTTAAAAGACTTGCGTTAAACTTATTTGGTGACAGTTATACCCACATCCATTTGATATTTCGTATTCTCATCACACCGTAACGGTTCCAGAAATACACTCCCGGACACGTAAATCGTGCCACCTTGAATATTTATTTTTAATACATACATAGCATATCAGGCAAAAAATACTTTAATCTTTCCTGGGCCAGCCGTTTTTCGGAATATTTTTTAATAATTACATATTTAATTCTGTGTTATGTGTATGTATTTTTTGAGATCGGAATAAAATAGAAATCCGTACATAGCACAAAGCAATTTCTGTTTATTTTATGAATGAAAAAAAAAATAAACAAAAAAAAAAGTCTTGACCCGTATCGGGTCAGTGGGAGACAAAACGAAGATGTTAGCGGACTAGTACTGAAAACGGATGACGATTTCATAAACATTTCATGAAGACAAATCTTCTCTTTTCACTATACCTTAACTTCACTGAGACCAATTTGCAAAACTGCTACAATTTGCGCGGCTACTTTAGCGCTAACCATGACAATTTTTTTTGCTTAAATTTGCTTACAATTACAGCGAAAACCCAAAAAAACTCTTATTGTAAAAAAAACATACAATTAAAAACCAATTCTTAAAATTCGCTTTAACTGTCACTTTACGTTTCAGTATTTTTTCAGAAGAATCGCGATAATCGCCTGGCCTTCCTTGGAAATTTGCCTAGTTTGGAAATTAAAATTTGGAACTGTGCCCTAAGCACGACTTGTCGAATCCTGCGTCACGTAAAATCGAATAGTAAACTATAACGAGTTTGTATGACGTTTGGAACAGCGCCCGCCCGTGAGCGTATTTGGAACTAAAATTTAGTATGAGATTTCTCGATCTCGATACGATAACCGTAACGTAACGCAGGATTCGACAAGTCGTGCTTAGGGCACTGCAGGACACCGAAAGGACGGCGAAACTGCCAGCATTAAAACTGCATATTCTTTTTCTTCTTTAGACAATTTTTTGTATTAAAGTCCTTTAGAAGTAAAATATGTAGGTGGCTCGATTTACGTGCCGCCGAGTGTAGTTTTACTTAGAATGAAGTAATTTCCCTGAACTAATAGTTTGCGAGAGACACAAAGCGTCGGGGCGCTAGTGAGGAAACAATTGCGAAATAAGGACACGTTCAGCAACTAAAAGGGTGTGTACCTGTTTAAATTGAATTCACAGAACAGTTTCATAACTAAGGTAGTTTGGGGGAGCTTGTTTTTACTTTGTTTCCCCTGAGCTTTAGTTAAATATAAGCCTCTTTTTATGTCGGTAATACTTTCAATCAGAATACTCGTAGGTTAATCGTTTTATTCGTCATACCTCGCACTTGTTTGGTTTCTTGGTCAAGACCTAGTCACACCTGCAACAACATCCTGAAACGTGTTA
This sequence comes from Clepsis dumicolana, assembly GCA_963691665.1. Classification (NCBI taxonomy): domain Eukaryota; kingdom Metazoa; phylum Arthropoda; class Insecta; order Lepidoptera; family Tortricidae; genus Clepsis; species Clepsis dumicolana. The sequence continues at coordinate 12,204,778 of OY829516.1, read as the reverse complement.
ATTGACGGCAAGGATTCATTCAAACTGATATTTACGAATACGAAAGTTAATTTGCCTAATGTAAGGTATGTATCAACTTGCGAATGAGATGGTGGACCTTTAAATAAATAGTAGGTAGGATCAGTAAGTCACTGACAACAGCTAGTAGGTATTTCGTATTTATTGAACTCTCCATGAATAGATTTATAGGTATCGTTATGCAAATCAATTGCTAGGGCGCGTCGCTGATTGCCCAGGAGGAAAAACTGCCAATCATGTCTTTTGCCTTTTTGAGGAAACGGTACTGAAGGCACGAAAATGTTTCATTTGAAAGACGAAACGAAGATAACTGTCATGAAGATACAATGCCATCTTTCTGTATGAAAAAGGTAACCGTTTCCTATTTCCTTACAACTAACTTATCGTATATCTACCATGTGTTTTCATACCTACATACAATACATATACTGTATCTACTGCAAATCGTTTCGATAACTTTGCCGACGTTGGTAAAAGCAAACGGATATACGTAGCTCAGGTTTAATCAAGCAAGAGGAACCCTTTCCGCCATTCCAGTCTACATTTGCCTGCTCAGACAGCAACAGTCGCTAGTCTGTCGAAATATTGGACTAGTAATATATTTTGACTTTCAAAACCTTGATTTCATATAGCCTTATGCAACATTTCGCTCTCGTCAGTTGTGAGAATAACTTTTGTGAGAATGTGGCTCTATAAGAATAAAATTATCCCTTCAATACTACGCAGCTACGTACGTGTAGTTCCTCCCTTTATTAGTACCCAGGTGTATCTATATTTTTTTGTGCGGTCACAATTTCCATTATTTTTCACAGTTCATTTTACTCTGTGACTGCGCAAAAAAAGGTGGGTGGAAGGTGATCCGTACAACCCAGACAGGTTCTTTATTGAATAACACATCTTAGGAATATTTGCACCCTATTCATTTGAATACTAATTTGCTTCTGAATTTCTCGTAAATTAAACCTTCTTCGATGCAATGCAAAACAGAAGCTTAGCTTTGAGAGTAATAAAAACCGACTGTATTCTCGTCTCGTTTGAAAATCGAGCACTTCACGGGTAGTATTGATTCCCTTTTAAAGAAATACATGTTTATTTGCTAGAATACAGTTAGTTATACATACTTACAGATGCAGTTATACAGATTTAACCACATTTACTTTATGTACATTGCTAATGGAATAGTTCGTTTTATTCTACATACGTTACATTCCACTCCAAATGATTGAGTTTACTCGATTGGTTGTCTGCAAAGCGAATGCTTCACTATCTATGCTACTATAGTACCTATAGGAATACTCCTGTATATATTTCCAAGTATGGAGGTGGCTAGGTGGTAAATAGAGCAAATGGCGGTGGCGGGCTGACGTCAAAGCCATCTGTATCTGTAACGAGCCGGTTTAAAAGAATTACTGGCACCGAACAAAAGCCATAGTGGAAAAAACTATCGCCGAAACAGCTCCTAACCTTTGTTCTCGTTCTCACTTTAGCTATGTGAGAAAGACGTTTTATCAGTGTTCGTGGTTTTAATAAAGTTAAGCGCTCGCGTTGTCTTCTGACTCTTTGACAGCTGGATAGCTTAATATGGCTAAGTAAAGTTGACTGTGGAGCTCGAGGCCGTGGATTCGAATTCCACTTCGAGTACCATTTTGGTTTGATTAATATTAAATACATGACACGTTAACGTCTTGAAATGCGTAATTGAGAATAGTTATAACCGAAGGTTAGGGGTACAACTGTAGTCTGTAGAATGTTACTGTCAATTAATTACGGGTAACTAGCTTTCTTGGAATGGAGGTTGCTACTTAGTGAACTATGATAAAATTGGGTTGATGACTGATGTCAAAATAATTATAACTTTAAAAGCTTTCCAAAATACCGCGGCCTCACTTACCCATGACTGCAATTTAAACGATTTTTGATTTAACAAAAACGAATAAAAGCTGGATAGTTTTAGTCAAAGAAAATTATGACGTCGTAGTTGAGTAATTCAATATACAATTTAATACTGAGCAATCGTTTTGACATTAAAAAAAAGCGCTGGTTTGACCAACTTTAGTCATTGCATAATCCCCATTCCAACCCATTCGGACTTTGAATGATAACTGTACCCTAAGCACGACTTGTCGAATCCTGCGTCACGTAAAATCGAATAGTAAACTATAACGAGTTTGTATGACGTTTGGAACAGCGCCCGCCCGTGAGCGTATTTGGAACTAAAATTTAGTATGAGATTTCTCGATCTCGATACGATAACCGTAACGTAACGCAGGATTCGACAAGTCGTGCTTAGGGCACTGAAGGTTTTACAAATGCTACGATAGAAACGCAACTTGTGGTTGCTGGCGGCCAATGTATCTTAATGTCATATTTTTTCTAAAGTTTGCCAACCCCAAATCACACATTTTTTTTGTATTTATTATCAAGCGGGATCTGCGGGCTTGGTAACCGCGGTAGTGGGCCACCTCGACAGGACAAAGGAAGGCAAACATTAAATGCTCGCCGCACGCGAGTTTGACGCCCTCTGTTTGCTGTGCACTATTGTCGGAATTTAGGGTAATGCTAACATTTCAATGTGAGAGTGGATGACACGCTACAACTACACATTACTAGATAGATAATCCGTTCGAAATTTGTATTTCTTAAAACGTGATTTAATCGAGTAACCAACAAATAGAAGAAAATGCTGAATCGATGAAAGTGAAAACACTTGTTGGTTGTTACAAGGAAATTCATTTCAGTAGAGATCACTGCCTCTTATTATAAATAAACAATCAATTCATTGCGTCGAGTAATAAGTAAATCGTACATTATTTTATCTATTGTAAAAGCGATTTAAATGTAACACTGTCAGCTCATCAGACCAAATGCTCATGCCACTCGAGCACAGCCAATTTGCAGCCAAGCTGTCATCCGATCTCCACTAGCCCACTCCGCACAAAACCGATGGGACTTCAGATGTCTAGTCTGTGATCGCAATAGCGAAGCCTGTGTCGTGCATCAAACCTAGCCGGCGAATAAGGCATGTGTTTCACTCAGATATCGAGTTATAGCTTGTTAAACATCGTGTAAAATCTCAACATGTTTTAAATTCTTATCATGTACCTATTTACTCACCTGTTAATAAGCAATTAAAATTTTATTACTTTCCAATTTACTTACCATCAATATTTAAATCGCGTCTTGTATAATAAGTTATCCTATTTTAAGTTTTGTACCTACTAACAACTATTTTATATGACAAAACGGATCGTTGCGGTCAATACGACCGGGCAAAGGAGTGATCAATCAATCTTGTTAAGCCTAGTCTGCTGTATCATGTTTTCAAACAAACATCTGACATGTCGTTCTGACATTAAAGTCGTGGTTTTTATGTCAAAATTAAAACATATTAGATGTTTAAAAACATCGAAAACACTTTGCAGCAGACCCGGCTTTATAATGTAGGGTTGTACAATGTACATTCGCCAATACCTATATAACTGGCTTTTCGTGTCACGTAATAAGGTTCAAATGGGCAGTTAAGTGTGTTGGCGAGTGTACCTAGGTAGTACCTCGTAGTACATGGCATAGTGCAAAATAGAAAGCAGTCATGTGGATGGGGCGCACTATGCATGCAGAACAGCCAATAGCATTGCAATGCTGGAGCCCTTTCGGTTCACTGCATGTCTTCTTAGTAGAGGCACTTTGTGTGTAATATATTATGATTTGTCTATTTATACATAGATCATGAATTCAATATAGTATAATATTAGCTCCTTTAGACTTCAAGTGCCTGCCAAGCACCAGCTGATCTTCCTGCGCTCCAGCTTCTCGCTGGAGACTGTGGTATTCTGTCCCCCTTTTTTTTATCTGTTTCGGATTTTTGTGTTTTATATGTAGTTTGTAATTCATGATCTCACTGGAGTATCTTTTTAATAGGAGTAGATTGAATTCCCAGTGCTTTGGTTATTTTAGTGTCAATAAATAAATTATTAAAAATTACATTTAGCTTCGTATTCTTTATTCGTATTAAAATTTTAGGTATCTATTATCAGTTGATTTAATGAGCACATAAGCAGTAATTTTAATAAAAACTCTCTATCAAATATAAACCAAATAAACTCTCGAAACTAAAACGCGTAAATATCAAACATAAAGCATCTACGTACATCAACATCAACATCTCAAATCATAAACTGCGTTCACAAAGTTCCCGTTGCATCAAATATTTGATTACCCATTTAAACATACAAATTGTTGGCGTATATGGGCCCTTCTTTAAATTGAAATCGACAATCTCTTTTCTACGCTCTTACATACATATACAGATGGTATATGTATAGTAGATAGGGCGGGTGTCATCTCTAACGTCGATTGGGATGCCTCGAGATTATTTTTAGATCGCCTTTATGTGAGAAAAGAAATCGGAGTTGCTGTGTCTGGAGGGATGTTAGGAAAACGAGTTGAAGAAACTTGTTACTACGTCGTTACGGCATTCATTGAATGATTTTAGATACACAATTAGGAATGTAGTATACAGTAAGTAGGACAAGGTTACAAACCTCAGAGAGACCTAAGTAGTAAATGTTACTTTGACTTCGATGGTACAAAGAATACTTACATAATCGATAAAAAATGTAAAGATTAAAGTGAAACTAAACTTTGTCTATTGTTGCTACGTAAAGGTACACCAGCATTTTTAGACAAAAATGTGTGCATGTTGCGGAGAAAGTGGCTCTCTTAATTAACTTCTTAACTCTTTACTGCGTAAATAAAGTACAAATACAATTATTCCTTATTAAGTGCCTACTACTTAAACTTAAAATTATCTACTTTAGCTAGTTACTGTGGTGGAAATTGGCAATACATTTTTTCGTCCAACAATGTCTCTACGTTTGGGTCAATCCAAACTAAATTTAAATCCGGACGGAAGGTAAACGCATTAAAAGCCGCCACCGACCGCCGCGCCGGCCAGGCTCAAACACGAGCCAACCGTCCGGTTGCCGTAACTCGATTACTGCACGAGGATGTTCGTTGCCGCGGAACCGCAGTTAACTATAAACGTTAACGTCGCGAAACCTAACGTGTAATATGTAAAAGGAACTAATGAACCAAGGTAAATGTCCAAGTGCTAAACTGCACCACAATAATCGGCACTTCAATGGCTTCAATCATAATTGAACAGTGACAAGGCGGGTCATTAAGGTTTTATACGTGTACACCTACCTTACCTTAAAGTTAAAAATGTTTTGCCCTTATCTGTCATTAATATTCGAAAAACTTAACTCAAACAAAAGTAGTCATATGACAACATTTTAGTGAGAGTAGGTATGTACTTAAGTATATTCATATTATAGTAGCTTTGATTAATTCATGGCTAAGTAATTAGTATAATTGTAATAGAAATTTATATAAGGAATCGAGAATCTCTATCGTTCTTTCGGTCAAGCATTCAAATCGATTAAAAATTTGAACGGCAGAAAGTCAATGAAAGTTTTAATCAAGTGTTTGATTATTACATTAGCATACATTCAGATTAGCTAACTCCCGTTCAATTTATTTACGCTAAGGTCAAAGGTGAGACCAGAAAGTTCTGGATGAAATAGAATTTTACATTCACTCGTTTGAAGCGTTAAATTCGGAATTGTCAGTGAATTTAATCGAAGCTAACCTTTTAAAAGTTTCAGAAACCTTCAAAATATTTTAATTGATTTTTGCCTTTGTTGACGAAACGAGGTCCTTATTTTTCTAAACATTACGAGGCAATGATAAGCAATAAAAAATGGTTAAAATGATTCAAGTCTTTTATTTTGCTCAGAACTAAGGCGTTAATGGATTAACTTCCTTAACGACTAAAGTTTTTAAGATCTTCGTCTTATTTTTAAACTCACTGATATTTTATTTGAAGATAATTAAGGTGCTTGGGCTCGGTACTAAATTTATTAAAACATTTATCTTAAAAATGTTTTCTTTTCTTTTTCAATCCCTACTACAAGAATCACCAAAATAAAAAACGCTATATTAATATTTGTTCATTATTCGCTATACCTCTAAAACAGCGGCTGCAATCAAAATTGTGCTGACGCCAGTTTAATCATAGCCAACGACCATTCTTAATTTGCCAAAGAGGTCAAGTGGCAGAACAACAGGCGTGTTCGAAATGAAAGAGACTGAAAAAGTCAGTCCGGGCTCGACGCGAGCACCCTCAGTGCGGCGCCATTCACGGTAGGGCTCTCATGCCGCCGCCAATATGGAGTTTGGATTTCCATTCTTTTATTGATATATAATGGGAGTGCGTCTGCTGCGGTGACAGTCGTTTTCATTACTTTTGGCGGCGCGCAGGTTTCAGATTGTGGCTGAAATTGATAATTGATTCACAAAAATTCTAAACCAAATCTGAAATACGCCTAATAAAGAAGTCCCCTCTTGCTTGGGCATGGTATCAAAGATGTTGGCAGGGTTTCCTTTTTAGATGGCAAGACTCAACTTTTGTCAGAGAGAGCTACCTTATTAGATTATTTATTCATCCAATAAAAAATTACATCATAAATTATACAATGTAAAGGAGAATAGTTTGCTATAAGTAGATAAGTTTGCCGTATAACGTTGCCTGACTTCTCCGCAGTTGGTGCAAGGCTTTTTCCTGAAAATAGACGGCGCGCAGAGACAAAGTGCCCAACTAAATGTCGAGATAAAAGTTTCCTTTTTGCATATAATAAGAAGCGAAATCGCTTTAACACACGAAAGAATTCAGATATCATATTTTAGTGGGCCCAGTCCGAAAGAGTAAATTTTTGGGTGCCACAAATATGCGAGCTGCGTAAAAGGCACTATGGACGAATATAGATAGAGGATTAACCTAAGTTGATAGTATAGCTGACTGCGAACCAATTCATCTTTTGGGTATTTTTGTAAGTCTGGAGGTAATCTTGGACATACTGCAACATCCTTTAATTCGATGAGCCTCCACCTCAATGAGTGTGATGATGATGAGACATTTTGTTTAATGATAATGGGTACGTCGACCTTTAAGCTTCTCTAGAAGGCTCAGAAGCAATCTATCTAATTTACCCGTTATGAGTAATAAAAGAGAAAGCACAGTTCAGGGCGAAAATTCTGCACAAGCTTCGTCCGCCTGCCAAGCGAGTTACCTACACCGTAAACGTTTTGTATACAAAATGAGCCATTAAAGGGCCTACGGCTCGTTAATACACTTGGAGTAAGACCCCGCCCCAATGCGTTACTGTGCCCAAGGGGGTTATTAGCACCGTTGATTACGTGAAGACCCCGTGAAAATTGCCATGACCCATCGGCTTAGACGTGTTTGTATTGCTCGCGTGGGTATTCTAAATCGAAATTTATATTTATTATTTTAGCATTTGCTTAAAATACTAATTGGGGCAAGAGCATTGAAGAACTACAAGTTAGCTTAATTTTACCGTAAAATGAAGATGTTTCAATAATTTACTTGCTGGCAGATTTTTATATGGTAATATCAAATTAAAGAATTTTAGAATATTTTAGGGATTGGATTAAACCGTCAAGAATCAGCCTAAGTAGTGAGCTCTACACATATTTGAGAAGAGGGAAATGCTTATAAGTATCGCTTCGTTATGAACTGTATTTCCCGATGATATCAGTGTTTGGTGGACCTGGTCGATCAATAGACCTATCGTCCCACGTGTAGATCTAGTCTTACAATCTTACAGGAAGAGTATCAATTTGTAATTTCGCGTCATAAAAATGAAATGCGTCGATTTAGGAATAATTCTTCTTAGTAATTTATAATCTTTATTTAAATGTTTTTAAATTCAGAATGTAGTTTTTATTTGCTCTTAATTAAGATTGAAAGTGTCTACTATCAGAGCAGTGTCGGGCACTGAGAACCTTAGCCGCGCTGAACTGCGAAATATCAAAACAGTTCGTGGTTCGCTTTGTCATCAGCTAGCTTCTTTTTAGATCTGAACTTTATTTACTTTCTTGTCCTTCTAAATATCGTCAGACTTATTAAATATATGGTGTGGCTCTTTATTTATAAGACAGCACTATCGAACATGTAATTGAAGAAACAACACACCGCCAATCAAGCTACCCAGACAGTGATTTAGTGATATCGTCACATTTAATTACGTGCGATCGTGCCATCAACTTAATACAACGAATACCATATACCTGTTCAAAGTAGGTATACATTCCCGTGTGTAGAAGCAGATAAGGTGCGAACAGGCTCAAGCCTTATCGAAGATCTTTCGTGCCAAGTGGAATAATTGCTTCGGCTGCAAACTCCAGTCACTGCTCAAAATGCTCCTTAATTAATTACTTATCCATTATTTTTTAATCACCGACTGTTGTTGATTTACGGCTGGTTGATCGCACTTTTCAATTACTTTGTTGAATGAATCGGGACTTATGTTTATAAACAATCTGATTGAATAATTGCTACAGACTATTTTGAGTGGAACCGTGCTGAATTTCTTCCGTACCTACTTATGATCGGCAATTTATTTCATGGCTGATTTTTTTTCAATCCTGTATCTACAATAAATAAATCAATCTATGCACTATGTTTTGTTTGACCAAGTCAATGTAGATCACTGTTTTGACTTAAGTAGTCAAAACCAAGGTAAGTAAAACTATAAGGAAAAATTTGATAAGTAAAGAATGCCTTTTCTAATCTAAGCTATTTATAGCTCTAGTGAATCATATTAAAAAACATTTCTATCGCTCTAACGTTGCATGTTCTGCGACGCAATAACTTTGCATACCGAGCGTTTTTACACAATTAAAAAATCAACTGAAAACATGAAATTGACAAAAACAAACACTTAACTCACCTGTGTTGTCTTCCGGGCTAATCTATCCACATGCTACCGGGAGTTACCGAGTCGCGTGAAATCAGTTCTTAAGAACTTACTTGTTATGAGTACTTGGTTTTTAGATTTTCAGGGTTAGGTTACGAGATGTGGTGGGATCGTTCGACACGAGTGAGCTGCGTCGCTGCGCGAGGGGCACTGACCAGGCTGCGCCGCTCACCCCCTCCACGAACAGGGGGATGAAAACGGATGTGTAGGCACAAAAGGTTGTTTAGGGGCGAGGTGTGCTGTCTAGTCTAATTTTAACACAGCTTTTAAATGGTGTAAAGTTATTTAACGAAAAAAGATTTATTATCAGGTCAAACAAGTAAAAATGTATAAACTGCTTGTTTTGGGAGTCAAAAATATATTTCATTGGCATTCTTATTTTTATTTTGTTCGTCTAGACATGATTAATTATTTCCTGAAATATTTCCAGATAATTTTGTGACGTCGTGTATATCAAAGTAGCAGTTGCAGCCTAAGCGAGTCCCACTCCCTCTCACTTCACTTCTTGTCACCTGTTACTCTTTTCGAGTCATGCCACCAGTCTGTGCCTCTAATCTGTAGCGCAGGGCGGGCGTATTCGATACGTAGCGCATCCGGAGCCCCGCGCGCCCTTTGTTTCCTCTGCGGCCATATTCCGAGCATACGTCCGATAAGTTCAAAACTTTGTCAGAACTACAGTGGCCATAGACAAGATGCGTTAACGCCGGACAACGGAAGTGAAATTCTATCTCTACACTTGACGGGTGCGCGCAAAGCTGCGCTCAGTGCCCTAAGCACGACTTGTCGAATCCTGCGTTCCGTTACGGTTATCGTATCGAGATCGAGAAATCTCATACTAAATTTTAGTTTCGAATACGCTCACGGGCGGGCGCTGTTCCAAACGTCATACAAACTCGTTATAGTTTACTATTCGATTTTACGTGACGCAGGATTCGACAAGTCGTGCTTAGGGCACTGGAGCTTACCTCGTTTATGAATACAACTGAGGTAAGTAATTATAAAAGTAGAGACCTAACAGTAGAGTTCACCTAATTTTTGAACATTATTCTTTTTTTTTAATTAAAGAAAACAGAATCGACAAGAGAATCCTACATAATTATCGAACTTGATCACAAAATTTTACTTAGATCGGGTGATTTTTAAACATTTTTAGTTTTATTGTTTAAAATAAACCGGCCTAGTGCGAGTCAGACTCGCGCACGAGGGTTCCGTAGAAAGGTTTTAACGCATTTCCCCAGTGTTTTAAGAAGTCCATTGTTAGCAGAGCCCTGCTCCTAAGCAAAATGTGCGCAGTGTGGGGTCAACCTATATTGGTCTTGAAATCTACAAACAGGCATAAAAATTTCAGATTTTGAGACTTTTTGGAGTGGTTGTGCTATAAGAGCTACCTTCATACCAAATTTCATGTTTCTAGGACAGCTGGAAGTACCCTGTAGGTTGTCGGATTTCGGCAATTTGTATGGAAATAGCTTTTATAATGACTGTATCTTTTGATTGCGTTGACTTAGAAGGTTGATTTTTTCACGGCTTCAAGGGTTTGAGTATTTAATATTAATTTCAGCATGCTACCTAAACGCGTTTCAGAGAAAAAGGGTCTTGACAGACAGACAGACAGACAGACAGACAGACGGACAATAAAGTGATTCTATAAGGGTTCCGTTTTTTCCTTTTGAGGTACGGAACCCTAAAAACGAACCTACAAAAAGGTATTCAGGAAACCTGCTCACAAAATTTCAGAAGAATCCAAAGTCCACAAGCTGAAACTGAGACGCTTCGCTCACGTTTTAGTCAAACAAGCAATTTAAAAAATATACTTAAATGGTCGCTTATTTATTAATAGGTACGAATAAATTTCTTTGAATTGCTATTTTTATGACGTCATAATTTTCAGTGATCAAACGGTCTCGTTTTTTGTACTGCTACATTAAAATCCGTTTAAACTACAATTACCTACATAATAATTATAATCAGTTTCGCACGACCAACAACATTACAAGTGGAACGGGGCGGGATGTGAATTTCAACTAATATGATTGGTCGATTCTGCACGGCCCGGAAGTCACAACAGCAATTCTGTTGTGTCTGGACATCTGGGTCAGTACACGTCGAAGTCATCTTGAAAAGCGATTTTTTTTTTATCCGCGACTAAATCTAACACGCTATGCCCCTGATCCCCAGAATAACCCCACAGCAACAATAGCATCTTTAAAATTTCGGTTCACCAACTGGAAGTATTCTATGACCAATTAAAAGTACGGAACAAGTTCCGTCGAGTTTTATGAACACAGACTTCGTCGTCTCGACTCGAGCTACATACTAATAATTTATATGCACCGGTTCACGGTAGATAAATAATTTATTGAAGAGACAGAGATGTTCCATTTTGAAAGCGAAATGGTTTTTCCTATTCCTACACAGGATTCTACCTACTTACCATACATATACGAGTATGTATACTGAACTTGTTCCGAAGTATCATCAAACGTTTAGGCTACGCTTCCAATTCCTCAATAACAGCGTAAGTACTCTTAGCATTAACTAGTTTAAGTTATACAAAAGTTGCAGCCGCTGCCAAACAACAGTTTTTCAAAGTAAGCTCAGAGCCCGCTCTAGCAATATGAGTTCTTCAGTAAATATATAAAGCTCATAAATATCGCAATCACAGCGAGCCGGCATGAATTTTAATGAGCAAGGTCTTCTCTTTATCGACGTTGTTTGGAAACCCTCGGAGGCTGCACGAATGAGACTCATACTTTCTTGATGCTTTGGAAAGGGATCATAGGTAAGTAAGGAACCATTTTTTGGGTTGCACAAAGAAACTTAGGAAACAGACGAATAATCTTATAGACATAAAGTTTTCGTTGCGCCATTATTCGAGCACTTTATTTCAAAAATCGGTCAGTGGTGCCTGCGTTAATTTCTATTCTTAACTGTCGGACTGTGTACGGGGCAATTTAGCGAGCACTATTCGTTTTCTGCAAAAAATTGCCTATTGGTATGTTGTATGTATTCTCAATTGTTATGCAATGTTTACGAGTATGTATAAATTGGCTTTTCATTACCTAGACAGAAAAACGTAACTCTATTTTATTTTTAACGTTGGAAACTCTTGTAATATTTTATTTTTCCATTCCATCACACATTCAAACCCAAATCGAATCTTTATTCATTACTTTTGGGCACCCATTAATAACCGCTGGGCTCTACCTATGCAAATACAGCCGAATCAGAACGCGCTGGCCAAAGTTTGGACAATAACTGTCAGGCGTTATAATGTACGAAGTAAATTTACCCTTGGAGCAGAACTGTCGATTATGGAACACGGTCTATTGTGATATAGCCCACTTTTAGCTGTATACTTGTTGTATTGCTAAGCTTGCGATGCGATGTGGCTAACATGCTTCTGCTATGCAGTCTGGAGCTTTAGCAGCTTATTAGTGACAAATAATTTCAATAAGTTGAGTTCCTTAATCTTTCGTTATAGGTACTTTTTTTGTGGGAGGCGTAGATTGCATCAAGATCGTCATCGAAAGCGTAAACAGAGAAGCTATCAGGTTTCAGACGGCTTCGTAGTATATAGAGGTAGCTTGCAGGCTTGCAGAGTACCTACTCGTACTTCCGTCTAATCAATCCTTGTTAGTCTGCTTCGAGGGAGCACCGCACAACAGCATTGTGAAATCCCGCCGTATTTGAATTGATGACAGCTATTTAATTTCGATTATTTTACTGTAAACTTTTTTGCTGAGTAAGAAAGTTTTTTTTTTGCTCTTAACAAGGTAAATATGTAAATTCTGTGTAAAAAGCAAACGTATGACCTATCCATCTAATTACTTAAATTTATTGCACTGTTTTGTTGGTCACGTCGTTAACGTCTCAATTACCTACCTTTTTAACTTCCCCATACATAGAAACTATTCCCACAGAAAATTCATTAATTTGGCCAAAATTCCCATACATTGAAATCTAATTTGACTGAGCTAATGGGCAAATCGGCAGTTGGAACTTACTAATCTTATAGTATTTGACACGCAATCGAAACGTATTTTATTGGTCGTCTATTAGGCGCTCTGTTCAAAAGAAGACTGTGTTGAATGTTTCCATGCACCTATTGAAAAATTCATTCATGAACCTGAAACTGCTTCAAGCAAATAAGATTGCGTTAAATTAGTTACATGACTGTAAATCCCCATGTACTCTTTTGTGGTTTTCAATAAAGAATATTTGTATTGTATTGTGTTGTCTAGTCATATTATAAAGCTAGTAAGCAAGTTTGAATGTTTTTCGTCGCAACCGCAACACGTTTGTCGCACAACTACTACTAATAGAGGATTACAAATATATGGATATGAGAGACATTTCAACCGTGAATTCGGAGTAAAATTTATTTGCCAAAATTGTATGCAAGGTAGCTATGAGAATGCCCTAAAAAAGACTACATTTGTAGCAACATATTAAATACAAATTCCAGTAAGTTTTACGTAATAAATGTCTCAAGAAATCGGTGAAAACTCTTAAAAAAAAAATACAAATTTTAAGAAAAACTGGAAGATTCGGGTAAAAAACTTTAAAAAAATTCCGAAGAAAATTCTTACGCCTGTCTTCCAAATCGTATTTTATCTACCCTGTATAAATCTAAAACTTCACCCGACTGAAACCAAAGCAAAACAGAATACCGTTTTAATAATAGCACAGATTTCATTTACATTTATTGAATAATAAGCAATCGCGCTGTGATATTGAACTCTGATAGAAAAAACATTCAGTGCTTCTGATTCTGCTAGAGAGTCTCGTCAATGCTTCACCGGGCGAGCATAGTGCTACGGCTACGCTGTTAGGCTTCTACGGCGTAGAGGCCACGTAGCACTTGTAGAAGCGGCTCGTAGCAGATTATCTTGTTTTTTTTTAATACTGAGAAAGCTCGACAGAAGGTCGAGCACGACTTTACGAAAGCTGCGTAATGTAAAATCGAATAGTAAACGTTGTCGAGTTTGTATAACGTTTGGAACAGCGCCCGCCCGTGAGCGAATTTTTAACTAAAATTTTGTATGAGGTTTCTCGATCACGATACGATAACCGTAAAGTAACGAAGCATTCGTAAAGTCGTGCTCGACCCTCAGGAGCATATTATTTTATACTTGCATTAATCAGATCAATATAAAGAAACATCTGAATGCAACGAGCATAAAGTGTTGACAGTTTCATCAACTAAAATAATTCGAATACCTGTTTCGCGGGTGGTAAAAATCTTGTGCAAGGTCCGTCCGGATCGCTACCATCATCTTACGCGCTATATCCCACCGCTAAGAATATATACATACATTTACATATAATATCACACCTCTTTCCCACGGGGGTAGGCAGAAACTAAGGCTTGTCACTTGCTATGATTTCAGATACCTATCACATTTATTTATTAGATATAAGAACAACTCGTGAAATAGAGGTGAAACAGGCCCTAATCCTAATAGTTGTACTTTGCTCAACCCAAATCTCTCAGATGTATTTTAGATATTGTACCGACTGCATTCAAACCCGTCAGTGCCACACATGTGCAATTATCCAGCCCTATGTAGTGCCGATGTTCCTTTGCAGCGCACAATGGGCCACTGACTGATAATGTGAAGGCAATCGCGACCGCTCCCGCCTACCACGGACACGGAAATGACAGAGTCACTGAACTATGCATATATTTACTAGTCGTCCCGGCGAAGTTCCATACAAAATGTGTGTGAAAATGATACATAATAATGAATAATGATATATTTTTTCGTGTACTTTTACAAGGCAAATGAAAGAAGACCAAAAGGTGGCACATGTCATGTTACTAAAAGTGAAACTAGCGTAGGTTTACAAAGCTGGTTTACAATGCGTTCTGTTGGCCAACCTGACCGCCGTATGGAGTTACACAGTTTGCGGATGAAGAGATGTGTGCTAAGCATGTGCTAAGCTTAAAAAATTTCCAATTTCTCTTCAGTCTTATTTAGTTTTACCTACTTTCTTGCAGTAATTGCAAGAAAAGCAGATTAAATACACCTCGCATTCGCATTAAGTAATAAATAAGTTACTTTCTGCTTGGTGCAACAGTCTACTATTATAACTATTGATACAGTCCTGTGTTTATATTCAACTAATTCAATCAGCTGAAAAACGGCTTTGAAGTCCTGCTTATTTTTATAAATTGCATCTATCTCTTTGAACCAACCAACATGTGGTAAGGCTTTAGTGCATCAAACCTTCTATACCTCTATTTGCATACGGATGCTTCGTACGTGCATCCAATTTCACCGGATGCCGACGGATCGGTGCGCTCTGCATGTGATGTCAGATTTAACCGGCTTGTTTAGCGGAATATATCTTTTATTCACCGTGAGATTGCTTGCCTAGTCAACGTTAATGTACTTTGAATAATAATAAGGAAAAAAAACATATACAGTTGAATTGACAACCTCCTCCTTTTTTTAAGTTTGTTAAAACTACTTAGGCTCGCGTTTGTGCCTAAAAGACTCTCCGCATGAGAAGCCAATGTACCTACTATCAAAGCAACAGAGGCCTGACGAGTACCAATTTTTGAATCCTGCATAACGTAAAGTTATCGAAAAAGTTCATATTAAATTTTAGTACCAAATATACGCTCATTTGCGGGCGCTGTTCCAAACGTCATTTAAATTTTCTCGATAACGTTACGCAGGATTCGTATATTCGTGATTGGTCCTGATGTAAAAAATAAGGTGTGAAGGTGGCAGGTGAGGTTTCCACACTTGATGTTGTGCCTGCTAGCTCCCAGGGACGATGGATTCGGCTGGGGCTCAGTCAGGACAGAACCCGAAGGTCTCAAAAAAAAAAAAAATTAAAAAATCGGTTCAGGTGTTTTTGAGCGCCACGCGCTTGTGTTAGACCTAAAGCGCGAACAGGTAACAAGAAAAAAAAATAGGCTGTCTAAAGGGAGATGAATAAAAATGTTGTTTGCACTCACAACTCGGTTGTTTTATTTTTTTAGCACTTAATGACTACCTAATCAGAATTTTACAAGATTCTTGGATTGGGGGTTGCAGGAACAATAATTAGACAGTTTATAAGTATGGTCCCGTGGGGCACACACACACAACTTCCTTGTAGTCTTAAAAAAAATAAAAGAAGAATATATATAAATATAATCTAGCCGCCTGATTTCTTCCTACCTCGGACAGGGACGATGTTAAAGGGAGAGTAAAAAAAAAATTAAAAAAGAGAATCCTATGGGGCCTGGTGCGAGGCACAAAAAAAGGAAGGCCGTCACCTGTGCTTGTGGTGGGTGTGACAGGTCCACCGACGCTCTGGAGCAGCACCGTGAGAAGGCTGCTGAATTGAAGCTGCGCACCTCCTGGGCACACTCGAGCCCTCGCCAAGCACCGAATCGTGACCCACTGTGGAACCTTTTCGTAGAAAATGTCATGGTGAAATGGCATTAGCTGACAAGGAAAATCATTATGACACTAACTGTGAGAACGTTCTACTGTGGGTCACGATTCAGTTGGCTAGATAGTACGGAGTACCTCAGGAAAGTAGGTACAGTAAACTTCTACAGATGTGCCAAAATAATCGTGTGAAAAACCATGTAACTAAGACCATGGGGTAGCAACAGCGCTTGTCATCGAGGGCTACGGGCTCTCAGGGAGAGGGCCCCTCGCGCGCTCGTTACACCGGAGCACTCTCCATTCGCGATGCTTGGAGCTCCATCAACGATGTGCAGTAATGATTTTATTGATCCTAGCTACGGGGTAATGGGAGTTTACGTAGTGTAGAATTTGCAATGAAATCTAGGATTTATTGAATGAAGAACTGCAAATTTTTAAAGTAACACTAAATTTAAGCTTTTTCTATCGTACTCAAATTCCATTCCGCATAGCATATATGAATTAACATTGAATTCAAAAGCTAATCTTGAACGTAAACACCTAGCTAGCAGGCACACTCGTATACTTATTTGATAAAAAGTAAGTAAGTAAGTTATGTTGTAGCTAGATGGAATACAATTTTAAAGTTCATTTATTTCAGACAGTAACGAATGAAATAGTAAAATAGTATACATGTTCTCGGATTTTTTATTTTATTTTGTAATACATTTTTTAAGCTAACTTAATTTCTAGCTCGCTAACTTTTACTTAGTGACAATTTGGTTCCATTAGGTTCAATTATATTTTTAATAAACTCACCGAAACATGAATACACAGAAAAAACCAGAAAAATACCAACCCCGGCAATCGAACCCGGAACCTCGACACTCCGGGTCGCGTGCCCACCCTTACGCCAGGTATTTAGGTAAGGCTCGAATTTCTCCTATGTATTCAAATCTCAGCTCGTTTTTATCACTTTTTTTGCAGTGACTAGCGCCACCTATGCGATTGCTTCGTAAACCGAACACAACGCACCCCTTCGAAACTAATCAGTTTACCCAGGCTCAACGAGATGGCGCACTACAGCAATCAATTCATGATCTCAATTGGAAAATCTTTTTGTATTTTTTTTTATTTTTTTTCCCAATTATTTTTTATTTTTACGGTCTTCCCGTGAGTATCAATTATATTTTTAATAAACTCACCGAAACATGAATACACAGAAAAAAACCTGAAATATACCAACCCCGGGAATCGAACCCGGAACCTCGACACTCCGGGGAAAAATAATAAAAAAAATACAAAAAGATTTTCCAATTGAGATCATCCATTAGGTTCAATAGAAAGTCAACCCACTTTCTACGTAAGTAGGTATGGAAAATTCGTGTTAAGTATAGGTGTTTGGAAGTCGTCAAAGTTTATTTTCGTGTGCTAAACAACGACTGTGCGATACTTCGTAGGGAATGGAATGGTTATAGGCCATACACACACGCATTACTAGCGTGTGCGGTTTGCTCA
This sequence comes from Clepsis dumicolana, assembly GCA_963691665.1. NCBI lineage: Eukaryota > Metazoa > Arthropoda > Insecta > Lepidoptera > Tortricidae > Clepsis > Clepsis dumicolana. The sequence continues at coordinate 12,187,029 of OY829516.1, read as the reverse complement.
TAAAACGTGTTAACGATGACTTCATTTATTAATTCCGCATGGTCCGTTGGTTCTGCCTCACATGATCTCTATATTGTAGTAAATGATAACTCTAAAATACATGTAAATACCCCCAATACATCGCCCAAGATGTTAGGGTACGTGGCTTCGATCAACAATAGACTAGATAACCCGTTACCTACAAAATCAAAGCTAAATTCTGCCCGCTTCAATATATCTGCATTTGTTTACTACTTAATATGATATATATTAATCCGAAATCTAACGATGTCGATAACGCTGTCAGCCTGGTAGCAACGAGGGTTTACAAGGAAATATACTAAGTATAGGTACTAAGGAGTTATTTATGACAAGTAAAACAGCCCCGAGCGAATATCAAGTAACTCACTTCAAAAGACATCAAAACTCAATTAATTCCCATGAAACAAGTCCCAATAACTTCAAAACATTAAACTTCTCAACTTGCTACATAGGTACTTATACTTAAAAGCATGAGCGAGCTTCGAACCGGTCGCTCGAGTTTCCTGATGCATGCAATTTAACTTCACGTCTACTACCGCAGTGTTGTCTAAAGGACGAAACGTTGATTTTTGTTGGCGCTTTAATCAGTTATTGTTGCTCTCATTTACACAGTGATCATTTATTCTTAACAATTTAGCATTTAAATTAGTCAATCAAGTCACGTCAGTCAAAGATACCGAATTTATAACATTTCTTGTTTTTTGACAAGTTAACTTTTGACGTTAATTTTTGTCAACATGCTTCAACAAAATACTACTAATACAAGATATAATTTTTATACATATAATGACTATAATGAGGTCGGAATTGTAACACATCTTGGGCATATTTATGAGTGAGGGGTACCTTTGTTGAAGCACGTTGGCAAAAATGAACGTCAAAAGATAACTCGTATGCAGTAAAAAAACCATGATAGCATTTGATTACTTAAAGCCATGAAGCAGACAGGGGAGATGGCGCCTTTGATGTATCTAAGCACCAAAATTTTTCTGCCACTTTTCGAGGTGGACGAGGTACACACGTACAGCACACGTAGGGTTTCTGATTTCTCGAACTATTTTCGTTCTCGAGGCACGGGAATTCTCGAAGCCAAATTCTCGAGTCTTCTCAAGTCTTGAGGCTTTCAAAGAAGACTTATAATACGTAATAAAATTTAAAGAAAAAACTCAAAATAATCACGACAGGAACGTATTTTTAAGGCCCCCATCCACTCCAACTGCACTTACTTAAAAGAAATGACACATAAGAATCTTCTAACACACAATAATTAAATCTTAATACTTACAAGAATTAGGAACACCAAAAATCTGCGTCTTAATCATCAAAAAACAGAAAAATTTAGTATCAAGCTGATCTACTAATAATCTAAATAATAATATGTTAATATTATTAGCTTTAACTTTGAGATCATTGAGATCAAAATAAAAAACCTTCTTACAAAAACATCACAATGATAAAATTTTAAATTAAATGGAAAAAGAAAGTTAAGGATGGTACCACAAACACAACAACCCTAAGAGTTTATATTTAAAATTTGCTTCAATCTACTCTATACCTTATAATAGATTGAAATCTAGTAAAAACAAGAAAAACTTTCTGAAGAAAATGATTAGGCTCTACCAATTTGTAGTAGGTAACAGTAGTAACTAACAGTAATTCTTTAATCAGTCTTTAGTATTTCGTAGATTTATCTTTTATCGATGAGTTTGCGTGTTTATCTGAGTGAAACAACTTGCTCGCAGTGAGCGGGGGCTATTTTACGCGGAAAAACCAATCTTGAATAATTTGAATTAGTGCCTCGAGAGTTCTCGAGGCACGGGTTTTTTTTTCTCGTCTCGGACCAAGGCAGATTTCTCGAGTCTTGTCGAGTTCGAGACTTCTCGAGCAGAAACCCTAAGCACACGTCTACGCTAATGTCAAAATTTGTTACGTTACTACAAACTCATAGTAAAACATAACTGTCACAGAAACGCCAAAAACATGCGCACAATCAACAAACCCTGTGCATTATTTGGCAGAGGGGAAATCGCACGTTAACATCTCCATTCATTTCCTGCTCTAAGCTTAGCCAATGAGCGCCCATTCTGCCGGTTCCGCCCTTGCTTTTGATGGACAGTAAATTAACATTTCCATGGAAAGGTAAATCAAAACTAGGAGGCTATCTGTCAAGGATATGTCAAGGGCGAGATGGAGATTTAGCGCGACTCGAACGTGCTCCGCGGTCGTGAGGAAGCGATGTCATGCTTCGAGAATCATCAAACAGGGTAAGGCCAAATATACTCGTACTTCCATAGCGAGCAGACATGAATTAGATTTTCTAAATGTGAAAGTGTTCGCTCGTTTTGCAAGTCTAAATAGAGCAAGTGAAACGTTAAATGTACTTATGATCTGAATCGAGTAGGTATGTTTTTAATTTTTTCTATTTTTTTTTTATTTCCAGTTAAAATCTATTTTTTATACTTTTAAATGTTAATTGTGGTGTAGCAGTATCGCACCTGACACGGAATGCCAAAGAACTGGGTCTTTTCTGGTTTTCTATGTGTGTGTTATTTTAGTGAGTATTTCAATGTACAAAAATGTTTTGAAGATCCGATGAGTAAAATAATTTTCCCATTGTTTCTTATTACTTATATTTATTTCTGTATTTTCTGTACAGTAAAACGTTGACTTACTTACTTACTAAACGTACCTACTTATGACCGATAAAATTTTGCATCTAGAGTTTAGACAGATCGTTAAATTCCTACGAATATTCATAGTAGCCAACGCCACGTCGTTACATCCGGATATTATTGCAAAACGAAGGATCAGGAACTTTATAATGCGGCTAACTATGACGGACTCCGCTTGGGGCTCCGGGCTTGCCCGTCACGTGATTAAACTCGCGCCTTTGAAGTTCTACGCGCGTGGAATAACCAAGTTTAGGGTATCAAAGACACATCAAAGTCATATACCTAATGTCGACTATCAGTGCCATGTTATATAGCTTGTTTCGTACCTATTAGATGTCAAGGAGGAACTGCATAATTAGCTAAGCGTGAACTTGTGATTTTTTTCTGTCTATCTGTCTGTCTGTCAAGACCCTTTTTCTCTGGAACGCGTGGAAGTAGCATGCTGAAATTCATATCAAATACTCAAGCCTCCAGTCCCTTGAAGCTGTGAAAAAATCTAACTTCTAAGTCAACGTAATCAAAAGATACAGTCATTAAAAAGGTTGTTTCCATACAAATTGCCGTACTGCGAAAACCTAAAGGGTACGTCCTGTTGTACTAGAAAATTGAAATTTGGTATGAAGGTAGCTCTTATAGCACAACCACTCAGAAAATTCTCAAAATTTTAGTTTTTTATGACTGTCAGTAGATTTCACAGACCAATATAAGTTGACAGCACACTGCGTACATTTTGCTTAGGAGCAGGGCTCTGTTAACACTGGACTTCTTAAAACACTGGGGAAAGGCGCTAAATCTTTCTACGGAACCCTCGTGCGCCTGTCTGACTCGCCCTTGGCCGATTTTTTCGATTCATGGATTCGTTTGCGGTAATATATTGAGCCTTAAAGTGTTCATTTTTGTTAGAGCCAAGTGTCTTCCCTTTCCCTACCAGGATCCTGTTTCTCGAAGCTTATGAGACTAGCTCCCTATTAATCTCTAGGGATTAAAGTATTTTTTTTTTAATTTACTTTAGAAACCCGCGTAAACAGCCAATCACGGTAATTTGTGAATGGAGCATTATTGCCATTTTCAGTGATGTTTGTTTTCCCTTTAGGGATAGGCAAAGGAAACCAAGTCCATACAGCCAAGTCTGATTTAAATTACTGAAATAATAAAATAGTCCTATCACGGTCAAAATCGTCAGTCTGTCTGTCCTACTTATGTCCTGTCAGCTCTTCATGGCTTCCGTTCCGTAAAGTGATAATGAACTTTATGGCGAGCCACGACGAGGAACAGCCGGCGACTTCTAGTGGGTAACAAACAGGGGGAATACGCGTTTTCACTTGAATCCTTCATTTGCTGTGCACTAACATGTTAATTTGTTCTATAATTCACTATTTTTACTGTCCATCAAACAACATTAAGCACAAAAAAATTCAATTGATTGACACTATTCACTTCCGCCGGTTTTCCATTTTCAGTGATTGTGTATAGTCAATTTTTAAGGCGTGGAAATAACGTCAAAAAGACAACTGTGCAAAAATATTAAAAACGATTTAACTTTGTGAAACACGATTAATGATTACGAATATGAATATATTTTTTTTTACTATCCGAATATGTTCATTACTCGTATTTATTTATTGTGAAAAAATTTACACGGCATTACAGTTATAAACCAAAGCACCGAGAAATTATACATTTATAAACTAGTTATTTAAAGACAGAAACGTCACTTATAAATACTAGATTGCCTAACATCCAGCATCTCACAGAATCTCAAGCATTCAGAGCACACAGTCGTCCATCGCCACGCGAGCAGTGGGTCGAGCACGACTTTTCGAATCCTGCGTCACGTAAAATCGAATAGTAAACGTTGTCGAGTTTGTATGACGTTTGGATCAGCGCCCGCCCGTGAGCGTATTTGGAACTAAAATTTAGTATGAGGTTTCTCGATCTCGATACGATAACCGTAACGTTACGCAGCATTCGTAAAGTCGTGCTCGACCCTCTGGTCACAGTCAGGTGCTGACGCCCAGCGCGAGTTCCTGCGCGACACGGTGCGCGCTGCCGGCACCGCCAGCAGCACGCGCGCCCGCGGACGGAGAGTTATTCGGTTAACCTCTGGGACGTACAATCTCACAACCTGACGAGATAGGACAATCCGACGCGCCACGTAAAATACTACAAGCTGTGACTAAAAGATGGTAATTGCGTCTAACCTCGAGCGAAGTGAACCCAAGAGAGCCAAGTAAAAATTTGGCGTTGAGCCACTATTTTGCGTACGTTGTAAATCTAAATTGTAAGAAACTTTGTTGTAATAAATATTGTAATTTTGTATAGAACGTTGTTTTTTTACTCGCATTCAAAGTGAAACGCAGAGTGTTTAACGCGAGACTAAACAACCATAATGACACTCTAACTATAGCCACCCTCGCGTTGCTCGGGTGGCTAAACATCTCGTTTCATTATGGCTTGTTTTAGTCCCTTGTTGAACAATCTACTATTGGAAGGAGTAACAATATAAGACCTATCGACAATAGAATTATGACATCCCTAGAGGATAACAAGGCTCTGTTGCCAAGCTAGGAAGGCAGGAAGGCTAGTTATTACGGAGTGTCACAAAAAATGAAATATTCATGTAACAGTGCTTTGTGCGTCGACGTTTTGACAAACGATCCGTCAGGCCTCCTCCCGGTATCGCGTTACGAGAAGGAAAAATAAGGAGCAACCTTTTCAGCAATAAAAGTATGGATCAAATTTTAAACACCCCATTATATCAGGGGGCGATCTTTGTCCGCCTCCCGGTGTCCGTTTCGTTTGATGTATTTTTGCCCCAGAGAAAAAGGATTATCGCATCAATACAATTTTTAAGAGGCTCAAGCTATACATAGAGCAAATTATACCGCGTTGTGCTCTTCACTACTATTACCCAGGCACCTGACACAATCTCGTGGCTAGGTACCCTGATTGTGGATTTAAAGTTATCTTTAATTAATCCTTATTATTTTTGTATTTGAAATGCTTAATATTGTACATTACCATTAAATGAACAAATATTTTTGTCTTTATAATTTATAGCGTTTAGAGGCTTGCGTCGAGTGATCTGGGAATAAGTAATTAAATTTTGTAATAATTAAAATAAATTGTAATCACCTCTCGCAAGCACACAGACACATAAATAATTGTACCTACCTATGTTTACAATCGCCATTAATCGCAGTGAGTAAAATTAAGTGCTCAAAACCGTATGAACACGGCTCTATTTTCAAAAGCATTAGAGTGTGCTTACATGTTTTAGACAAGGAGCCTCTTTCTCTCTAACATAACAGAGCTTACAGCAAAGTATAACATTAATCATAAATAATATCTCGTTAATTAATCACGCTGGTAACATCTCTTGGAAATTCATACAAGCGAAGCAAAACTTACCTAAAGGAATACACACAAGCTCAATAGTTGCACATTACTGTGTATGTGTCAGCTTATATTTGCTTGTAAGGTACTTGAAATTTGCATGCAATTAGCACGACCGCGATATCACTTTCTAGCTACCTAGTTGGTAGGCTTAAAATAAGCAAGGCTTTGTGCTACTATTGATTGAGCGTATTGATATGTGTATTTAGTACTTACTTTAATTTGTCGCAAAGACCTATGGTATGGAAAACATGGATAGCACCCTCATGGCAGTCGACCCATTACCTTGCCATATTTAGGTAGGTACCTACATAATATATGTATAATGAAATATTCATGTATCGGCACTTTTCGTACGTAAACATCCAGACCTATTTAAGGCAAAAGTAGACACTAGCACAACTAGAACACTATACAGAAATAAATTGTTATTACCGAAATCTAATTTAGCAATGTTTAGAAATGGTCCACAATACAAGTGCATTCAAATAGCTAATAAAATCCCAGAACACATTAAGCAAGAATCCCGCAATAGTATATTCAAAAATAAGTTAAAGACATTACTAATCGAAAAATGTTATTACTCTGTCAACGAGTTTTTAAATGATGAAACCGCATAATAATTTTCTCTCTCTAGCAATTAAGTGATTATTAGTAAATAAAAATTCTCAAATATATTGACATCTAAATTATATTAATTAAATTATCAATTTTAATAACTCTTTGACATAGAAAGTATCAACTTAATAATTTAATTTAATTATATCATGCATGACTAAAAACTTATTGTAATTAATCGCTTTTATATTACCATATTTTGACATCATATTACTCTAGATATAGCTTTAATTAAGTATTATTGTGTGCCCTCACAGGGCGTCATGGACTGACTTACAAAAATGTAACATCTTTATTATAATGTACATGACTATACAATGAGTAAATAAATAAATAAATAAATAATTAAGCAATGAGAACTTTCCGTTTACCTCTAAATGTTACTTAACGTGAATGGAAGATGTTCACATTCCATTTTGCATAATTTTGCCTTTATGGTGAAATGTATTGTAGAAACGATCAATTCAACCTACATTTACCTGTATTGTTTGAGTCACTGTAAACTCGAATTACGGAGCGCTTCAAGGAAAAGGGTAACTACGGGGTATGAATGTACAAAATGTTTCATTCGGACTTTTATTGAGCCGCGAACAAAGCAGGGACGATAAACTTTTCTAATAATGACGTCATTCACATAATTTTATGATTTCATTGTTATTTTTAGGAATTTTTGTTTGTCAATTGCGTTTTAGTTTTTTCTGTTCCATTGTTTGGTTGTATTAAAAACCTACAGTATCAATGTTTCGATTGACGAGACATACCTACCTAATTAAGGGTGTAACGTTCATCAGATCCTCTAGTCGGTACCTCTAGTGCAATTTTTGACACAAGAAAACGTTTCGATCGCGTTCGCGTTAAAGTCAATTGCTATGGGAAAATGGGCAGCGCCTCTAGCAGCACGTATTGGCAACGAACTGTTCTCATATAGTATTATTTGACACACTAGAAGTATTTTGTTGGACTTCGATTACACTAACTATTAGGCACTCAAATAGGGTATGGTGGGCAGAACAAAGATTCGTTGGTTCGTCTAGAAATATTTTCTTCCGTAGATAGAACATTTTCTGTGCAGTCCGCTCTTAAAACCAAAGCTGATGTGAGTAGCTTTAATGGCAACAGGACATGCACGCGTCCGCAAACTTAACTACTACAGCGGCCAAAAGTTGAACGTTCTTTGCGCCCTTATTTCGCTACATGGACGCCGTTTTTGCCCGAAACGTGTGTGTTAAAGTTCGGGACGTCGACACAGTAAGCGTTTGTCAAGCTTGAATTCGTACCGTAACGGAAGTGGTCGTTTTCCGGGGCTTTCGGCCCAAATGGACGGCTATCCTAATAAAGTGTGGCGGATAAAAACGAGTCTCGCTGGTGGCGATTACTGCGATTAGCGAGGAACGCAGTGTGTTCAAAATGAAATAAAGAAAACTATGTGTTTTTTTTTGTAATCATACCAGACGCTACGAACAAAGACAACGAGTTATTTTTGCTCATCAGTGTAACTTGAACAGATAGTGATGTAAAAAGTACACACCTCTTGGTTTATGCTGTGTAATCGTAAATTATCAGTCTGTAGGTTGGTCCATGGAACTATAACTTTCAGCCGTAGACAGTCAGACAGTTGACCATACAGTCTCTTGCGAAGAAATTAATAAGCTCTTTGGCGAGAAATCAAAATACTATGTATTATAATATATAAAATAGTCATTTATGACAACATTAGTCGCTAAAATGAGCGTGGACTATTAGCATAGTCGCTATTACGATAGCTATTCCTATCAACAGATTCATACAGTGAGTAACCACTAACAGATGACTCGCGAAATTCTGTATCTTCTTCGCGCACTTATGGCATCCTTACGCGCATGAGCGAGATAAAATCTTGCTCGCATCGCCCAGCATTAAGCACATCATGCAGTGCCCTAAGCACGACTTGTCGAATCCTGCGTTACGTTACGGTTATCGTATCGAGATCGAGAAATCTCATACAAAATTTTAGTTCCAAATACGCTCACGGGCGGGCGCTGTTCCAAACGTCATACAAACTCGTTATAGTTTACTATTCGATTTTACGTGACGCAGGATTCGACAAGTCGTGCTTAGGGCACAGATGTAGCGTAGTATAGCTTTGAAGGTAACTTGTAGAGTACTGGAATATAATCGACCTCCTGCCCCTCGTTGGGCGCTGAGCAACGACGTGCTGACTCAGAGAATTACGTGTATTCTTGACAGCACAAGGTCGAGAACGCTACACGGTAGTTTGATGCTTGTTGATGTTGAATATTTAATTTGGCCTTGCATGTGCGTGACGAATGCAACGTTTTTCAGTGGAGAATGCATTCCGTTGGTTAATCGCGGCCTGAGGTCAGCTTCGGTAAACTTTACGTACCTACTAACTGAATTTTAAATGTCGACAAATATTATATACTTACTGATTTAAGTACCTCCTTAGTCGAGCGAGACGCTCACAAAAGGAATCGTTGCACGATGACGATGCAAGAGAAATTGGAAATTAGCCTTATACTCGTCTTGACCTGACATTAGTTCTTTTATTTATAAATATTTTACCAAAAGCTTGCGATGTTAGTGTTTTGGCTATTATCATATTTTTGTCCCCATTTACTTCCACGTGAGTGACATAAATTCGTATGGGACTTATGCAAATCGAAAATCGATGATAGTCAAAAAGTAAATACACCGTAAAGTGGAGTGTTTACTGTAGGCACCGTGTGCTTATACGGTGCTTTAAAAGATTCTAGGTTAATTATATTGATTAAACCACACCATTAATACGCTTAGTCTGGGGCTCTGTGAGTTTTAAAAAGTAAATACACCGTAAAGTGGAGTGTTTACTGTAGGCACCGTGTGCTTATACGGTGCTTTAAAAGATTCTAGGTTAATTATATTGATTAAACCACACCATTAATACACCGTAAAGCGGAGTGTTTACTGTAGGCACCGTGTGCTTATACGGTGCTTTAAAAGACTCTAGGTTAATTATATTGATTAAACCACACCATTAATACACCGTAAAGTGGAGTGTTTACTGTAGGCACCGTGTGCTTATACGGTGCTTTAAAAGATTCTAGGTTAATTATATTGATTAAACCACACCATTAATACACCGTAAAGTGGAGTGTTTACTGTAGGCACCGTGTGCTTATACGGTGCTTTAAAAGATTCTAGATTAATTGTATTGATTAAACCACACCATTAATACGCTTAGTCTGGGGCTCTGTGAGTTTTAAAAAGTAAATACACCGTAAAGTGGAGTGTTTACTGTAGGCACCGTGTGCTTATACGGTGCTTTAAAAGATTCTAGGTTAATTATATTGATTAAACCACACCATTAATACGCTTAGTCTGGGGCTCTGTGAGTTTTAAAAAGTAAATACACCGTAAAGTGGAGTGTTTACTGTAGGCACCGTGTGCTTATACGGTGCTTTAAAAGATTCTAGGTTAATTATATTGATTAAACCACACCATTAATACGCTTAGTCTGGGGCTCTGTGAGTTTTAAAAAGTAAATACACCGTAAAGTGGAGTGTTTACTGTAGGCACCGTGTGCTTATACGGTGCTTTAAAAGATTCTAGGTTAATTATATTGATTAAACCACACCATTAATACACCGTAAAGTGGAGTGTTTACTGTAGGCACCGTGTGCTTATACGGTGCTTTAAAAGATTCTAGGTTAATTATATTGATTAAACCACACCATTAATACGCTTAGTCTGGGGCTCTGTGAGTTTTAAAAAGTAAATACACCGTAAAGTGGAGTGTTTACTGTAGGCACCGTGTGCTTATACGGTGCTTTAAAAGATTCTAGGTTAATTATATTGATTAAACCACACCATTAATACACCGTAAAGTGGAGTGTTTACTGTAGGCACCGTGTGCTTATACGGTGCTTTAAAAGATTCTAGGTTAATTATATTGATTAAACCACACCATTAATACACCGTAAAGTGGAGTGTTTACTGTAGGCACCGTGTGCTTATACGGTGCTTTAAAAGATTCTAGATTAATTATATTGATTAAACCACACCATTAATACACCGTAAAGTGGAGTGTTTACTGTAGGCACCGTGTGCTTATACGGTGCTTTAAAAGATTCTAGGTTAATTATATTGATTAAACCACACCATTAATACACCGTAAAGTGGAGTGTTTACTGTAGGCACCGTGTGCTTATACGGTGCTTTAAAAGATTCTAGGTTAATTATATTGATTAAACCACACCATTAATACGCTTAGTCTGGGGCTCTGTGAGTTTTAAAAAGTAAATACACCGTAAAGTGGAGTGTTTACTGTAGGCACCGTATGCTTATACGGTGCTTTAAAAGATTCTAGGTTAATTATATTGATTAAACCACACCATTAATACGCTTAGTCTGGGGCTCTGTGAGTTTTAAAAAGTAAATACACCGTAAAGTGGAGTGTTTACTGTAGGCACCGTGTGCTTATACGGTGCTTTAAAAGATTCTAGGTTAATTATATTGATTAAACCACACCATTAATACGCTTAGTCTGGGGCTCTGTGAGTTTTGAAAAGTAAATACACCGTAAAGTGGAGTGTTTACTGTAGGCACCGTATGCTTATACGGTGCTTTAAAAGATTCTAGGTTAATTATATTGATTAAACCACACCATTAATACGCTTAGTCTGGGGCTCTGTGAGTTTTAAAAAGTAAATACACCGTAAAGTGGAGTGTTTACTGTAGGCACCGTGTGCTTATACGGTGCTTTAAAAGATTCTAGGTTAATTATATTGATTAAACCACACCATTAATACGCTTAGTCTGGGGCTCTGTGAGTTTTAAAAAGTAAATACACCGTAAAGTGGAGTGTTTACTGTAGGCACCGTGTGCTTATACGGTGCTTTAAAAGATTCTAGGTTAATTATATTGATTAAACCACACCATTAATACGCTTAGTCTGGGGCTCTGTGAGTTTTAAAAAGTAAATACACCGTAAAGTGGAGTGTTTACTGTAGGCACCGTGTGCTTATACGGTGCTTTAAAAGATTCTAGGTTAATTATATTGATTAAACCACACCATTAATACGCTTAGTCTGGGGCTCTGTGAGTTTTAAAAAGTAAATACACCGTAAAGTGGAGTGTTTACTGTAGGCACCGTATGCTTACACGGTGCTTTAAAAGATTCTGGATTAATTATATTGATTAAACCACACCATTAATACGCTTAGTCTGGGGCTCTGTGAGTTTTAAAAAGTAAATACACCGTAAAGTGGAGTGTTTACTGTAGGCACCGTGTGCTTATACGGTGCTTTAAAAGATTCTAGGTTAATTATATTGATTAAACCACACCATTAATACGCTTAGTCTGGGGCTCTGTGAGTTTTAAAAAGTAAATACACCGTAAAGTGGAGTGTTTACTGTAGGCACCGTGTGCTTATACGGTGCTTTAAAAGATTCTAGGTTAATTATATTGATTAAACCACACCATTAATACGCTTAGTCTGGGGCTCTGTGAGTTTTAAAAAGTAAATACACCGTAAAGTGGAGTGTTTACTGTAGGCACCGTGTGCTTATACGGTGCTTTAAAAGATTCTAGGTTAATTATATTGATTAAACCACACCATTAATACGCTTAGTCTGGGGCTCTGTGAGTTTTAAAAAGTAAATACACCGTAAAGTGGAGTGTTTACTGTAGGCACCGTATGCTTACACGGTGCTTTAAAAGATTCTGGATTAATTATATTGATTAAACCACACCATTAATACGCTTAGTCTGGGGCTCTGTGAGTTTTAAAAAGTAAATACACCGTAAAGTGGAGTGTTTACTGTAGGCACCGTATGCTTACACGGTGCTTTAAAAGATTCTGGATTAATTATATTGATTAAACCACACCATTAATACGCTTAGTCTGGGGCTCTGTGAGTTTTAAAAAGTAAATACACCGTAAAGTGGAGTGTTTACTGTAGGCACCGTATGCTTACACGGTGCTTTAAAAGATTCTGGATTAATTATATTGATTAAACCACACCATTAATACGCTTAGTCTGGGGCTCTGTGAGTTTTAAAAAGTAAATACACCGTAAAGTGGAGTGTTTACTGTAGGCACCGTATGCTTACACGGTGCTTTAAAAGATTCTGGATTAATTATATTGATTAAACCACACCATTAATACGCTTAGTCTGGGGCTCTGTGAGTTTTAAAAAGTAAATACACCGTAAAGTGGAGTGTTTACTGTAGGCACCGTATGCTTACACGGTGCTTTAAAAGATTCTGGATTAATTATATTGATTAAACCACACCATTAATACGCTTAGTCTGGGGCTCTGTGAGTTTTAAAAAGTAAATACACCGTAAAGTGGAGTGTTTACTGTAGGCACCGTATGCTTACACGGTGCTTTAAAAGATTCTGGATTAATTATATTGATTAAACCACACCATTAATACGCTTAGTCTGGGGCTCTGTGAGTTTTAAAAAGTAAATACACCGTAAAGTGGAGTGTTTACTGTAGGCACCGTATGCTTACACGGTGCTTTAAAAGATTCTGGATTAATTATATTGATTAAACCACACCATTAATACGCTTAGTCTGGGGCTCTGTGAGTTTTAAAAAGTAAATACACCGTAAAGTGGAGTGTTTACTGTAGGCACCGTATGCTTACACGGTGCTTTAAAAGATTCTGGATTAATTATATTGATTAAACCACACCATTAATACGCTTAGTCTGGGGCTCTGTGAGTTTTAAAAAGTAAATACACCGTAAAGTGGAGTGTTTACTGTAGGCACCGTATGCTTACACGGTGCTTTAAAAGATTCTGGATTAATTATATTGATTAAACCACACCATTAATACGCTTAGTCTGGGGCTCTGTGAGTTTTAAAAAGTAAATACACCGTAAAGTGGAGTGTTTACTGTAGGCACCGTATGCTTACACGGTGCTTTAAAAGATTCTGGATTAATTATATTGATTAAACCACACCATTAATACGCTTAGTCTGGGGCTCTGTGAGTTTTAAAAAGTAAATACACCGTAAAGTGGAGTGTTTACTGTAGGCACCGTATGCTTACACGGTGCTTTAAAAGATTCTGGATTAATTATATTGATTAAACCACACCATTAATACGCTTAGTCTGGGGCTCTGTGAGTTTTTTTTTTAAATTGAATTGATAAAAAAAAACCTAATGTATGTAATTATTGAACCTGCTCATAAAGTTTTACGAGAGTCATTTGAGAAATACCTACTAGCTGTAGAGGAGGACAGCCAGCCAGACGGACATACGAAAGCATTTTTGCCCAAGCTGAATCGGAGACGCTTAGCGCTCGCTTGGTCAATAATATTTAAATCGAGACAACTGCAGAAAATGGTTAATTCTTCTCTAGTAAGGTCTACATAATAATAAGGCAAATTAAATTATGAATGCGGAACTTATAACTGTAATTATATCGGTTCGGTTTCCAATCATACACCCCATGGGGGCCGGTCGTTTGAAAGGGTTCCGTTGGGTCGTAGACAAGAAGAGGTCTTTACAATTTACTAATCAAAATATTGTTAACTTTGTTCCGTACATAAGTCATTTCATTTGGAAGTAAGGGGGTAGCTTTGCCTTATAAAAGCGATTTTGGATCCATAATTAATGAATGTTTGTAGTGAATAGAGATCGGCGTCATCATTTCAAATTTAAGGATTTAAACGTCATGCACTAAATTTCAAGCCAACAATTTATTATTAAGTATGATAATAAACATGCTTGAATCCGGAGGCTTTCAGGCTACGTACCCAAAGGCGTCGTTATTGAGCCTGAAGGGTCGGCGACCTTTGCCAATGTCACGTGATATCGCAATCGATAGTACCTATACCGATACCATTATGCTAATGAAGGTATCTTCCCAAATATTTATGCTTTGAAGTTTAATTAAGACAGAATTATCATTATACTCTGGGGGCTTCGCTAAGATTGCTAAATTATTTAGAGAAAACGTATCAGTAAGTTTGTACTTGAACTTAAAGGCGGTATAGTATAGATCAGGGTATATTCTGTGCAATATCTTAATAATTATAATAGTATTCCTTTCAGAATGATCACTATCCGCCGCTGATCGTGTGCTTCCGCCACCCAACAAACAACGGCGGGATGTACATTTTGAGGCTGGCTGGTAGAGCTAGCAATCACGTATGTATTAGTATAGTAGGTAATGGAGCGTATTTAGTACGCACAGAGTGTCCGCCCGTCGCAGACCTAACTACACATAAGACTAAAGACCAAATTGAAAGTGGCGTGCGTACGGGCAATTTGAAGATATGTCTTCCCCTCGTGACTATCAAGACGCTCTCAGTAACTATCAAACGAAATACGACAATTTTGAAGGCCTACCACGCCATTTAGAAGTAAAGTTTAACAAATTAAACTGAATTATGAAGCTTACATCACCAATTAAAACAGTAATAAAACCAAAACAGCCGAAATATATAACCTAAGGATACAACTTTTCACTCCAAGAAATGGCCAACTCATTAATTACCGACCGATTGATTACCCCGGCTTAAGCCACAATTCGTCCTGAAAAATCTTAACTAACCTAAGAAAACCTGTTTAAGAAAATGTCAAGATTTGATTTAATTTTCCCGGCCGCCGGAGGTATTTCCATTCGGCTTTCCGAAGAACGCCTGGTTGGAATTTAATTTGCCGGGCTTTTGATCTGGATATTTTGAATAATTCTTTGCATTGGAAATCTTTTCTCCTGCTAAGATAATTATGAATGAAGGGGATGTTTTCGGATGAAGCTGCACTTCGTAAAGGGCCTTGCAATTCATTGAATTCATGATAACTTTCGTTTTTGGGATGAAAAGGAATAATAATGACAAGTACCTACGTTTGGACATATCCATATACTCGTATTTCAATTAATGAGTACCTGCCTGCACGTAGTTTTTATTTTAAGGCTACTTGAAACTTTAACTCAATTTTACAGGCAGTGCAGTGGAGAGGGTTTCTGAACCAACCTTTATGTTTATGACTTGTTGTTTGTTGAATCGAGTACTTACCTAAATAAATCTTAATAATCTTAGTTTCAGTCTAGACAAAGCTACATATATTGTAAATAAACTACGTAAAAACAGTACGATTGTAGGTAAACAACGTGTCGCTTACTTATCTATTTTTTTTCTCCACGTAAATTGAATAAAATTATGAGCAGGTATTAGCAATTAAGACTGAGTGTTTTCCCGTGCCGTTTCGCTTCAATCCGCGGAAATAAAAAACAAACAACATTGATACGGCTTTTTAAAAATTATACGGCATTGTTTGTGTAGGTACCGACCTTCCCGGCAGCGGTAAATCGGTAAATCATGACTTGTTTCATATGGAAATTTTATAACTTTTTTGCAATTCACATGAGATGATATTTTCCTAAAGCGGACTGGGTAGCAGTTTAATTGAACTTAACCAGTATTTTAAGTCCTGGCAAATTTTATTAACGTATTTTTTACTTAGGTAAGTAGTTAAAGGTATAAGTAAACGTCCGAATGATCGACACGTTAATTCCAATAATTGACACCCTGCTTGTCACCTTTATTGCCACGTATTAAGATCGAAGGTGCCAATTATCATGACAGCGTCGGGCACAGGAATATTTACAGGGTTATTTACCTACCCATCACCCACCCAGAGGATTTGTCCTACCAATAGGGCATCAGTAGGTACCAAGCATAGCCATGGAGTCAAATGATTGAATGAGTCCGGTCCAGTAGTAGTTTCCTCGTTTTTCCCCACTACAACTTCATGAGATTGTTATTCAAGTCGTCGAACGTCAGCCGGCGGCCACAGTCTCGGTCTAAGGCTAAAGTGGAGGAAGCCGTATCATTTAATAGATCGTGTTGTGCAAGATGCGCCGCAATCGATGTTGCCATGGCGACCGCGCTGGACGCAGCCCATCTCGCACTTTTCCCACTTGCGGCTTTATTAGACGGCTGGAGTTCACTGTCCGTAATTGACGGTCTAAATAATGTTCGATCCGATGGCACTTACAGGTAAAAGAGTTGTATTTTAATTAATTATATTATTTTAGGTACGTACTACTATGTGGTTGACTGGTAGAGATCCCTTGTATCTCACTGTTTGTAATTTGTATTTATTTCTGTATTTTATGTACAATAAAGCGTTTACTTACTTACTTAATTAATATGTATGGTACCTAGTCATCTCCGTGAATGAGGTGTATCGTGAAAATATAACATGTTGTCCGAAAGACAGTATTAATTAAATAAATATCATGGGACAAATTGACACCAATTGACCTAGTCCCAAACTAGGCAAAGCCTGTACTATGGGTACTAGACAACGGATAAACATACTTATATAGATAAATACATACTTATATACATATTAAACATCCAAGACCCGAGAACAAATATTCGTATTCATCATACAAACATCTGCCCCGACCGGGATTCGAACCCGGGACTTCAAGCTTCATAGTCATGGTCTCTAACCACTAGGCTATTCGGTCGTCAAATTAATCCCTTCTCGTGCCGTTCTTACATGCAAACATGCCGTTGGGCTTATAAAAAACAGAATAGGATTACATATATTGTACCTAAGTGTAAAAAAAGTTGCGATATCAATAAAAAAATGGTCACAATTGAACGCGGTGCGGCTTTTAGTTACCTACTTGCTCTGTATTCTGAGATACTAATGTAAGTAACTCTATACTTATTTGTCTACAAACGCTTTAAGAAACAGTTCTTAAAAATTTAAACACTGTCAGTGACAGGCTGTTATCATTCACCAATCAAATGCACTCAGTCGGCGACCAGCACCAGCAGGACTCACTAATCAAAAGAAAAGACTCTAATTAAATTAGGTTAGGTAGATTTCAAAATGTTTTAATCATTAAATCAGTTGAAATGAAGAAACGTACAGTAAAATACTTCTCAAACCATACACTCAACCCCAAATCACACTCGGCTAAATTCAATTTATCAAAACCGCTACACGGCAAGCAACACAATCATCTGAGCAGGTTCACAAATTTCATAATACACTGGGTGGGCCGCGACGCCTGCAGCTTTGTAATATCTTCATCGAAGAAATATTGCTCGTAAAATTCTAACAGGCGCTCAGATTATTAAGTTTTAAAGTGTTTGCGCTGAGAATACTGACTGTTAGTTAATTTAAAGCTTTTTTGATGAAGTTATTTATAGTAAATATTTTATATGTATATATACGTACGAGGGCTGTTTGATAAGTACCCGTTTTCTAAATATATTAACATCACTGGCCGCAAATAAGTATACCACCTTATTAAGCCATTTTTCAGAGGCGGGAAAAAAAATGGCATTCTTTTGTTTTTTTTCTCATTTGACAACGATTCAGTGAAGGCGTGAACTTAAAATTGTCAAAATGGAGAAAGAACAGTATCGGTCTGTAATTAGATTCTTATTTTTGGAAGAAAAAACATGTGATGAAATAAAAGTAAGAATGCAAGCGGTTTACCATGATTGTGCTCCTTCTATGACAACCGTCAGATATTGGTATAACGAGTTTAAGCGGGGGAGAACAACCGTCTTTGATGAGGATCGCCCAGGCCGGCCAGTCGAGGTGACTACAGACGATATGGTTAAGAAAATTGAAAATATCGTTTTAGCCGACCGCCGAATTAAACTTCGAGAAATCGTTGATGCTGTAAACGTTTCAATCGAGAGGGTACAACACATATTAGAAGAAAAATTGGGTATGAAGAAAGTATCGGCGAGGTGGGTGCCGCGTTTACTCACGGAGGAGCAAAAATGGAACCGACTGACTACTTCGGAGCAGTGTTTGGCCGTAATCAAACGTAACCCGAAGGAGTTTCTGCGTCGTTTCGTGACCGTGGACGAAACGTGGGTCCACCACTACACCCCGGAAATGAAAGAGCAGTCGAAGCAGTGGATTTTACCGAGTGAACCTGCTCCAAAGAAAGCAAAAACCGTGCCATCGGCTGGAAAGGTCATGGCGACCGTTTTTTGGGATTCGCAGGGTATTATACATATTGACTATTTAGAAAAGGGAAAAACAATAACAGGGCAGTACTCTATGCCAATTTATTGGATGAATTTGACGCCGTGTTGAAGGACAAACGACCCCATTTAAAAAAGAAAAAAGTACTGTTTCATCACGACTACGCCCCGGTTCATTCGTCCAGAGTTGTGACGGCTAAATTAGCACAGTTACGCTACGAACTATTGTCTCACCCCCCGTATTCTCCAGATTTGGCCCCATGCGATTTCTTTTTGTTTCCCAACCTAAAAAAATGGCTCGGTGGCAAGCGATTTGGATCAAATGACGAAGTCATTGCCGCCACAGTGGCCTATTTTAATGACTTTCCAAAATCATACTTTTTGGATGGTTTATTAAAGCTTGAGTATAGGTGGAACAAATGTATAGAGTTAAAAGGTGACTACGTAGAAAAATAAATGCATATATACAAAAAAATATATATTTTTTTTCCATAAACGGGTACTTAACAAACAGCCCTCGTATGATAGGTATGTGACATAATTCATTCTTAAACACACTATATGCCTACTCTTAGTTATAACGACGATATCAGAATACGTAGTAGGTAGGTAAATCAAATTAGAAATATTTTAAGCATCATTAACACTAGGTAAGTACCAAGTGGTTTACAATTCGAGGGTTCCATTTATTTGTAATTATTTGGAGGAAGTCCAACCGGATAATGAAGTGGTTATATTCGATAACAGTGCCCTAAGCACGACTTGTCGAATCCTGCGTTACGTTACGGTTATCGTATCGAGATCGAGATATCTCATAGTAAATTTTAGTTCCAAATACGCTCACGGGCGGGCGCTGTTCCAAACGTCATACAAACTCGTTATAGTTTACTATTCGATTTTACGTGACGCAGGATTCGACAAGTCGTGCTTAGGGCACTGCACTCACTCATTTACGTAATAGGAAATAATATCCGGTCATTTGTGACACGACTCTGAGGAGAAATTAAGTACTTTGATAAGTAGATAGATGCAATAATCAATTTAGTTAACCAAAGTCTCTGTTGTGAGAGGATTACTTTTATATCTACCATCAAGCTATTGACCCGCACACTCGAATCCCGTATGTTACCCTTAAAAAAGTGAGACCTACAGCTCGACCACGATTGCCATGTGGCGTGAGGCGGAGTCCTGCCAAAACTCCATTCTCCTTTTCAGCGCCTCGAACGGAACTTTAATTCACCCAAAAATTACATTCGTTCCCGCGCTTTCGTTCAATTCCATATTCATCCCTCGACAATGTCAAAAACCCTACCAAAATTAATACCTCCGAGTCGCCCTGAAATTTCAATTTCACTCTAGCGATTACCTACCTTCCCGCTCGAGGGCGGAAAAGCCTTTCCCAAAGGGCGTTGAACTCGCTAATCACGATTCATTATTACGACTACGTACGATTGCGTTGCTTTACTTATCAATTAAAAAATAAAATTATGTGATTGGCTGATTGGCTGGATATTTTTTTCTGTGATTTTTATTGTGACCGCCCGTGTTTTATAAGTTACAATCTACAAGTGAAAATCTCATTCTATCACCTGTGCCCTAAACACGACTTGTCGAATCCTGCGTCACGTAAAATCGAATAGTAAACTATAACGAGTTTGTATGACGTTTGGAACAGCGCCCGCCCGTGAGCGTATTTGGAACTGAAATTTAGTATGAGATTTCTCGATCTCGATACGATAACCGTAACGTAACGCAGGATTCGACCAGTCGTGCTTAGGGCACTGTTGTTAGAAAGGAATTTCCGCTTGTAAATTGTAGCTTTATGAAACACGGCCCAGGAGTTGAAAGTATTAATAACAAGCTAAAATGGATGGATACTAATAGTAATAACCTAACCAACTTAGAAAAGTTGAAATTTTAATGAACCTTAGCTAAGAACTGACTACCTACAAAACTAGTTGGAGTCAACCTTCGAATCATTCGAATCGGTCAAAGTTAGGTATCTATCAAAATTATCTGACCTGTGATCGGAAGGAGTTAGGTAGTAGGTACTTACATACAAGGATAAGATTCCATTCGAGGCTGTCGAAGGTTATTGTCACTGGGGCAGCTTTGCCAATCGTTGCGAAGTTTCACAAAAATATGGAAATGTATTCATTTGCTTTGAATTAATATACATCCCAGATGATCTAAATCAGTACCAATTTTTTACTAGGTATCGCTATCGCACATGCAACTAGGTCCCTAGCTACCTACTAAGAAAAATATCATTTTTCAAAAAAAAAAAATTTTATACAACGAGGAAGGCAAACGAGCTGTGGGTCACCTGATGGTAAGTGATCACCACTGCCCATGGACACCCGTAACCCCGGGGGGATTCGCAGATGCGTTGCCAACCTAGAGAGCTAAGATGAAATACCTCTTGTGCCTGTATCTAATTACACCGGCTGTCTTACTCTTCACACCGGAACGCAAGAGGCAGGATTAGCGAGTAAGATGGTGGTAGCGATCCGGTCGGACCTCGCACAAGGTCCTACCACCCGCAAATCATCATCCAACTTAAGAGTTACACTCTTGTCGGTGGAGTTTCTTCCAATCATTTTTCCTATGAGCCAGTTCCTTGACCTCTTGATATGACACAAATGTTTTAGGTAAGTACATTTTTTTTTATTTAGGTACGACGAGGAAGGCAAGCGAGCAAGTAGTGGTAAGTGATCATCACTGCCCATAGACACCCGCAGCCCCGGAGGGTTTGCAGATGCTTTGGCAACCTTGAGAGCTAAGATGAAATGCCTCTTATGCCCATAACTACACCGGCTCGGCTGTCTTACTCTCCACACCGGAACACAACAGTGCAAGCACTGCTGCATAACAATGAACGCAGATTAAAACCAGAATCAAATATAACTTTTTTTTTATTCATTTCATAAGGGATAGGCAAAGGAACTGAGTCCATACAGCCACGTCTGATGTTTTGTAAATTTCTGTATATTAAAGTCTTGTCACCGTCAGAGTTGTGTCAGTCTGTCCTAGTCACGTCCTGTCAGCTGCTCATGCCTTCCGTAAAGCGATAGTGTACTTTACGGCGAGCTAAGGCGAGCAGCAGCCGGCGGATATTTGGTGGTCACAAACAGAGGGAACACGCGTTTTCACTTGAATCCTTCATTTGCTGGGCACTGTCACGTTAATTTGTTGTATAACACACTATCTTTATTATCCACCAAACAACATTAAGCACAGAAACTAAGATTCAATTAACGACACGATCCAATCTTACCGGCTTCCCGCCAAATTCCTCAAATATAACTATTTTGATCGCTTCGATAACGTTCGAATCATGTTCGAATACTATATGTGTTGTAGATGTATCGAAATAAGAAAAATTTTAACCTATACCAAAATTAGCAAAATTGAATAGAATATGTTGTAATTTTTATGTAATAATATTAATGTAATAAATATATGTCTGATTTTGGTAATTATAAAACAATAAATTTGAATACTTGAAGACTCATACAATATGTTCAGAACGTCAGCAAAAGTAATGTTGCTAGCGCAAATAAAAACCCGTAAAATTTAGGAAAATTTTATGCTCGCTATTGGTACTGGCATTTCATGGTTTGATTAGTGTGGCGGAATAAAATTTATCACTGGGATAGCCACTGCATCAACACTTGTTAAGCCTCTGATAATTGTTATAAGCTGATGGAAGTTATTAACTCGTTTTTAATTGGATTTCAAGATAAATTAAAAAACTTGATTAATGATTATAATATTGAATTTAACTTGCAATGCAGTTTGTTTGTTTAGGTCAAATAAAATGAAATTTGACCCACTTCGTGTAAATCAAATGGCAATGCCATATTATTATGACATAGAACTGATCAGATG
The DNA here is from genome assembly GCA_963691665.1 of Clepsis dumicolana. Classification (NCBI taxonomy): domain Eukaryota; kingdom Metazoa; phylum Arthropoda; class Insecta; order Lepidoptera; family Tortricidae; genus Clepsis; species Clepsis dumicolana. Next base: position 12,164,460 of record OY829516.1, on the reverse strand, counting down.
ATGTAGTCACAAGCTGGGCCGCGTTTTATAAAGCTACAAGTTACAATTTACAAACGGAAGTCTCATTCTATCACCTAATATTAGAAAGAGACTTCCGCTTGTAAATTGTAACTTGTAGCTTTATAAAACACGGCCCTGGTGAAGGGAACTCCATTAAAAAAGAAGTCCAGTGTTAGCAGAGCCCTGCTCCTAAGCAAAATGTACGCAGTGTGGGGTCAACTTATATTGGTCTGAGAAATCTACAGACACATAAAAATTTAAGATTTTGTGTTTTGCTATAAAAGCTACCTTCATACCAAATTTCAAGTTTCTAGGACAACTGGAAGTACCCTTTAGATTTTCTCAGTACAAATTGTATGGTGGGCCGAAGTATTTGAGCACTTTGGATGTCACCATACATATGACGCTGACTGTACGGCGATTTGTATGGAAATATATTTTTTTAATAACTGTATCTTTTGATTGCGTTGACTTAGAAGGTTGATTTTTTCACGGCTTTAAGGGACCGCAGGCTTGAGTATTTGATATTAATTTCAACATGCTACCTCCACGCGTTCCAGAGAAAAAGGGTCTTGACAGACAGACAGACAGACAGACGGACAACAAAGTGATCTTATAAGGGTTCCATTTTTCTTTTGAGGTACGGAATCCTAAAAACCATCTGATTTGAGTACGTTTGATTCACTTTGACAAGGTCTCTGGCCCTATATGATATTTAAGATCTGAGAGTTGAGTTCCGACTAGAGACCTCCTCAGTAATGTAGTATACTCATTCTATAATGGTAACGATAACTTATTCAAAGTGTCACCATGACATGACTACTGGGTCAAGGTTGCCTCCTAATGGGGGAACTCCTGGTCGGTTAACAGCACGAGTATGAAATTTACTTGTGAAAATAAACAAGAATAAAATATTATGTAACTTGATTTTGACATAAACAGGCAAATCTCACGATAGGCTTTTGTATCGTATAAATTATTATGACGTAATGAATTTAGGGGTTTGATTTAATAGAATTGTTAGTTAATTTTGTTCTTTTTACAGGCCAACAAAAAGCATTATTTTAAAACTATTTTTCTTGTAAGTACTCAAACGAATGATACTATTTTATGCTTATAATAAAAAAGCCAAATTGTCCAAAGTTTTTACTTGATGGATAAATTTTATAGAACATTTATGTCATTTTTATTTTCTGAGTCCGTTAATTCCACTGGGGGTTTCGCTTGCAACACTGAAAACCAGTCAGTTACGTCACTTCACTAGTGTGGGTGTGTTTCGTGCGTGCGTGCGTCTATGAATTCGTGAATGCATTTGCATGCTATTGTTCATGTTTGTGTGTATTTCTGACGCCGCTTGTGAGTTGTCATTCCTCTAATTTTGGATTTTATCACTAAAACTCTTCAAACTGTCGTCTCCAGGTACGTAAAGTGAAGTTCTCTGCAAATTTGCCTCATCTTTAAGGGCCGCGTACCGCGAATCCGGTATTTAATGTCGTGCATATAACCTCAGACAGGCGTTACCTGTACCGATGACTATCTCGCGAGTCTTGGGTTTTCTCAGTTCCACGCTTCAACAGTGTTCGTTTTATCGATTGTTTTATCTGTGAGTCGCTTATCTTGAGATTTCAAGAGAATCTCGTGTTTTTATCACGTACGGGAAACAGCCGCTGAGCGATGTTTTGAGGGTCGCGAGCGGTGGTCGGCAGGCGAGCCTAGTCAGTCGGCTCCTCGATGCCGGTCGGAGTGGAAGTGCTAGTGCCCGCGTCCAGTAGCTTGCAATAATGGTAGGCTAGGGTGTTTTCAGGTCTTTGTGGTGCCTGTGATTAGTGCTAAGTAGTGTTTCTGTTGCAGGCCGGTAGGATGCTAAAGTTCATACGAGGGAAGGGCCAGCAGCCCTCTGCTGAGAGACAGAAACTCCAAAATGAACTGTTCGCCTTCCGCAAGGTATGTACACAATGTTTTGTACAGACTGCCTTTCAAATTATAATGTTTTCGGAACTTTTTTATGGGTGACCACCAGATAGTAACATAAACATCAGTTTACTCATAATTATTTCAGTACCTACAACATAAATTAGAACAAACATATTCAGTAATAATGATTTAATTGACGGTTATGGCTGAATAAATAACAAGAAAACATTGTTCATCATTCTCAAGTGTTGGTATGTGTGTGTAACTTGCGTTTCAAACGTAGTTATTATGAAGACTAGTGAATTTGTGTGAGAAACATCAACATAGGTAGCAATTACAAGATTTGTTGTACTGAAAAAAGTGCAAATATGATATCTGTGTTTGTTTACATGGACTTGGTGCCGAATTGTAAAATACAGTTATAGCTGTCAGTTCTAGTAAACACGGAATGTGTTTGTTTTGAACTCAATTTATAATAAATTTTGAACATTGACAACATTTATAAAGGCTATAGTAATTTAGTGCTACTAACTTGTAACATGATCTTTAAAGTAGCCCGATATATTGTTACCAAGCGCAACATAATCAATAACTTTGTTGAACCTATCGCAAGTGCTAACACTAAAAAAATATTATTGAATGATGATTAAGCCAAACTCACTGATATAAAGATTAGCCTTAGTATAAAAACTGCTTATTTTGTAGTATCTTATCTAAAGCCTTGCGTTGTTTGCAGTGATAAGATATCACTGGCAGTTAATTTTTACATCGCTTTACAATTGTAGCACAAATTGGTCCATGGCCATAGGAATTTTCCAAATTTTATCATAAGTAAAGAAACCCTACATTTTCTATCTCATGGTTGTGCAATTCTAACCTGCCACTGTTCCTGCTATTTGCTTGTATCCATAAACATCTTGCTACATTGAAGTGAATGAGTCAACAAGATAGCACCAGGCAAAAACAAGTATGCAATGTAGGATTTAAAAAAACTTTCCATTTCATTTATCTTCTCTGTAATTTCAAACTCTTAAGGTATATAGGACATAATACTAGCACACAACTAATATCGTTAGTTAATATCATCAATCCTATTATTAACATTAAAGAGTAATGTGTCACAGTGTTTATTTTCCTTTCTGTCTCATTTAAACAGAGAAACACTGAGGAACAGGGCAGTCATGAATTAATTCATAGGATGCTTCAAACTTAAATGTGCCTCTAAAGTTGTTCAGGAGTTGTTGTGCAGTCTCACTCCCACATTCCTGTCAGTCTCTGTTTTCTCGTTTTCCCTACAAGTGACTGCACTCCAGGCACATTAAAGTTTGACACAAACTGTACCTAGTTGGTTAAAATTCTTTGCAAAGGTGTTCATAATTATAATAATTAGAAACTATTTATATCAATACAGCCATTATGTTAAAAAAAGATAATATTTGGGCCATTGTATAGAAAGTTGTACCCCACTTTTTTTTTAATTTTTTTTTTTTTTATGTTATAATCTACTCAGAATCACGAGGTTAAAAAATGTACCATAATTTTAAATACATTTTTGTATGTTCATTCCATTCCATTACTCTCATATTAAGTGTAAGTGTCTCATGTGAAGAGAGTAACGGAATGGAAGACAATATTTTGGGACACCTTTTTTCACGTATTAAAATCATTAGTTCTAGTGATTATAAGTAAAAATTTCAGAATTCCAGAAAAAAATGTCTGTACAACTTTTTATAAATGGCCCATTTTTAAATCCATGGTGTTTGCATGCCTCATTACATTACATTACTGAAGTTAACAAAAATTGTTAGCCATCACTAGATACTACTTCTCGTCAGTATTTAATCATAATGAATACATAGATGTGTGTCTCATATAACAAAATCAAATAACTGTAAGTGTCCATAGGCTGCGGTTATTGCTTTCCATCACGTGATCCGCCTGCTCGTTTTCCCCCTCTTTTATAGAAAAATAAAAATAACGAAGTGGCCTCTCAATTAAGAACAACAAGAAGTAATATTAGTACTCTATAAAAAATAACACTTGTCCGAATGGGCGCTCAAAGCTCCCTCCCATTGGCTGTGCCCAATTGAAATGCTTCCAATGAATAGAAATCAAGGACATGCAGTTTCTATTAGACATCATTAGTTCCTGGACACATGACCACTCGTCCAGCGGGGTCAACGACCCGCCTAACGTTTTTGTTGACGGCAATTATAACATCAATCAGGTTTGAGGCGTAAGAAGCGTGTACCAAATAAGTTAAAAAAAGTGGATGTAAGAGGCACGCGGGGCACCTGTGTGTTACGCCACTGCCAAGTTCAATAATTTGACTGCTGAGTTGTATTAATTTTGTTATTGATAATTGACCTTACTTGGTGTGTCTTGAGTGTTCTTAAAGACCGGCAACGGACTAGTGAGTCTTGGGGTTGATGGGCTTGCTCGTTTGCCTCCGTCTTTCATTAAAAAAAAAATGATAGGTTCTCTTATTTGGTACTTTCTTTCTTTAAAACCCTCTCCAAGAATGCTAAGAATACGATAATTTTGTCCCCTTAAACATCACCCACAATAATTCTCACAGTTTAAAGATCAATTTGAATGTACTAAGTAAGTCCGCAAATAAACAAACCACTGCTCTATTTATTTACCTCTTTATTTATTGGAGAAATATACATATATTATTTACATGGTGTTACAAATTTAGTACAGTACAATTTTTAGGCTACTGCATCAGGAAACGAAATTACTAACTATACTCTTACACAAAGCTAAAGTAAAGTTACACTAAAATTGAAGAAAAAAAATATTAAAATTGGGATACACTTGATATCCTGTCATTCAGTGACTCACAAAAGACTACGACTAATAAAATCACTACTTAATAATAGGTAAAAGATACAACTTATAGTTAATCCAACTGCTTTAATCTCTTGATGGCCTCTACGAACCCATTGTTGATTTATCTATAAACACAAACAAGTAGGTACAGACATACGCGTATACATCTTCAACGGGAGTGATCGGTGCAGCTATTGTCAGCATTGACTGCGATAACGATATCATTCAATCGATACTGCTATGGTATTATCCTTAAGAGCAGGTAGATACATGTACATGACCTATAAACTAAGTCTGTCCTTAGTTCTTGGACAAAGACTTGCAGGAATAAGTTTGTGCTGATGTTCTTGTGTTTCTCTGGGCGAGAGGGCTTGGGCTACGGTTCCCGCGCGGATTGGGAATTTCACACACATCGTTGCATGGCTTCGCAAGAGTGTGCAGGATGCTGGATTCCTCGCGATGTTTTCCTACACCGAAAGGCTCAATGATAAGTTACAAATGTAATTTCGCATATAAATTCCGAAATACTCCGAGTCATAGCTCAAACCATCGACCACCTGCTTGAGAGGCCGTAGATCATACCACGCTTTTTGATGTGTGGAAATGAGTTACGGATACCATTACTCCGTGCTAGGTCTTTAATGAGGTCCGTCCGGATCGCTACTTACTCGCTAATCTTGCCGCTAAGCAGCATTGCTTGCACTGTTGTGTTCCGGCGTGGAGAGTAAGACAGCCGGTGTAACTACGGGCACAGGAGCCATTTCATTTTAGCTCTCTAGGTTGGCAACGCATCTGCAAACCCTCCGGAGTTGCGGGTGTCTATGGGCAGTGGTGATCACTTACCATCAGGTGGCCCACTTGCTCGTTTGCCTTCCTCGTCGTATAAAAAAAGGACTCCTGTGTCGCGTATGAAAGTTAAGAAACTGTTGATTATCGAGATGTAAAGTCAATCAACTTTTCATTGCCACTCGTTGCCATAGAGATGTCCCCTGGATAACTCGTCCAAAATAAGATTTGTATGCTTAGGAGATGAAGCATGAAGGAATTGGCATATAACTGTCTAAACTCCTAACGTTTGATGGAGTGTTGCCTTAGATACTTATTTTTTTTAGAGGAGTTACCATTGGACATCTCCATGGCAACGAGTGGCAATTAAAAGTTGATTGACTCAATTAAGTTTAATTATTCAGCACTTCTTATGTCACAACCAACAAAGTCTGGAAGGTCAGCTGGATAACTTTTTGCATTCTATTATACCGTCGCTATCCGTAATGTGCTCAGAAATACACATCTAATTACACCATTGCCAATAGAGTCGTCTCCACATGACTTTGAGCACCGTTGTTGCTCTGATAGAATGACCATGTACTTTAAACATTTATAGGGACTGGGTTAGGGTAATTTTAAATGCTATCCCTTCCACATAGTCCAACAATCAAGTGAGACAGCGAGTAACGTTAGCCGGTTAAATCAATTCAACCACGTGAGCAGAGTACAAGTTTTACCGGTTACTAGCTGGAGTTATTGTGTAGTACAATGAGACCGGCTCTACTTTATCGATAGCCCGTGTAATGCCGATTGGAGGGCCATAAAGCCACACCCAGACTCGCCCGCGTTGTAATTTTTATCGATATCGCGACGGTACCGGCGTGATAGGCATCACCTTGGAATGAGTAGGATCTAAACATTCTTTTGTTCGTTATGACTTGCTACAGTATCGTAAACTAAAGGAAAATTGACATCGAAAATATGAAAGCAATGTCTGGAAAGTTTAATAGTTTGGAAGGTCTAACAAAACATAGCTAGCTATAAGCATTTACTTTGATTTGTCTTAAAACCATTTGCTTTGATTGAAATTGATTTAATGAATCTTAAATTATTTGACCGCTCTCGTCGGGCTTGCGCAGAAGCAATTGATCCATGAAATGTGAACAAGGCACGATGGCTGCCGTCACGCTAGGATGCATCGCTGGTCCCTAAGTACTCGCATAAATCAAAGTAGAAGTTACTTCCTTTGTATAATAATAGTATCTTTGAATACAAATCGTATTTTTTAGGATTTTGTGGATTGCTAGTTACCTATATCGCATTATAACTACACTCTAACAATATCATGTGTGCTTCAAAAATAATAAGTTAGATCTTTTTACAGCATCAAACACTGCTGTGTTCCAATGATTGTTTGTTTATTTACGTACATAGTACAGTAATAAATACAACGAACGCTTAACTTTATGTCACCCCACTGTGCCATTTATAAATAGCCTTTCAGAATCAGAGAGAAACTAATTAATAATTACTCCCGTGTAACGATAATGAATTACGAAAAAGAAGCCTTGGAAAGCGAACCCTTGTCAATCTAATATACCCGTGTTTCCCCGCTCTTCCATTCCGTGAAAAGCTTTCTTAATCTGGTGGAGTAACCATCACAATAGGCCAATCAAATGTCCCGATATCCCTTTTATTCTCGTCCCTAAGCCCAAGGGACTGCAAGGGACCTCATTTCGACAAAATGTATCTTGTTTTATTGGGATATTCATAAAGCGATTCTAAAAAGGAAAGGATTTTTTCGGTAAATGTTTTTAGTCTGGTGGATCATTAACAACCTGAATGGTGTCAATATTTGTCGGGATTGTATGTAAGTAGGTAAAAGCCCATAAATTTCGCAATTTTTTTGTTCCAGACCAAAGCGTGCGTTGTAAGATTGAATTATTCATAATTTCGTAGCATTACTTACCTCACCATGAAGTACCCTGTGACACTACCACACTGACTAACTTAACTTAACAATTTCCCATTGTATCAGTTTTCTTACCAACCCTATGAATCATTGCGTGTACGCATGCATGTCGTGCTAAACTGTTGTTACGTAGGCTTATCTGCCTAGCCGACGTAAAATAACCGGCAAGACGCCATGAATGAATTATTAACGAAGCAAACAATCGCCGCCCGTACATGGTGCCAAAACAATGCACTCCTCAGATTAACAGAAGGATAGAAAGCTTTCACTGCACTGACCTGTTACTATCTAAATTTGTATCGGTTACCAAACTATTTGAGATAGCCAAAAATCTTCTTATCAGTATAGCATCCGTTCAAATATTTCATACTGACAGTCGTCTAAACAAGTTCTAGGTGGGAGAGCTGGTAGATCTTCTCAAAGTCGCTTCTAAGTGGAAAGAAAGGCTTTTGCTGTCTGTAACAATAAATCATAGGATTCCGTGGGGTTTTATTCCTGTCATATTTCAAAGGACATCATATTTTATTCCTCTGTTTTCTGCATGATACTTAGATATTACGTACATTGCAGTGTTGATTCAGCAGTACGTCTTACTCAGATGTGAATCACCTGTTAACAGTTTTAGCTTAATAGAGTTAACAGCCAAACAATGGTATTTGTGATAGATGAGATTGACGAACGAGATTAGCCTAAAGCTCTAACTAACTTGCAGACGATAGCACTCCAAAGTTAGGTAATCATTGGACTAATTATTCAAATTCCTGAAAGATTAGCCTCCGTAATACCGTTATGTTAACTGGGATTACGTGTAATCCTGCCTTCAGCCGCGGAACAGTAATGAGTGAGTGGGAAAAGTTATTCAGAGTTCATTTCTGGAATAAAGGATGAGCGGACTTGAATGAAATCCGATTCGATTCAGGCATCCATTCGTAGGATCAAAATTTCACTTTGCGAATTTAGTTAGCCTCTCATGAATGGAACGAATGAATAACGCATTGTTTACTCCTGAAATCGTGTATAGCAGGAAGTTGAAAATGTCGTTACAAAGCCGTATTTAGTCAGACGTTCCATATCCGAAAACTATTGAATGTATCTTGGAAAATTCGTACCTGTTTCATTCTGTGCCTTCCATGTTTTTGTTGGCCTAGTTCTTTTGTTTTTAAGCTAATTTCATTTGTGTCATTTTCGCGCGTGTAAATCGTTATGTCCCGTTAGACAGCCTGTCCCAGTTGGGCCGCACCCACACCTCGCAAATACTGGCCTAGGAACAAGGGCGGCGTCTGGTCTAATTTTGTTACTTGCTCAATAACTACACAGTTGACACCAGTATGATGTTTAGGCATAGCATGTTGTATAATTTAGTCGCGTGATAGTCACTTAATAAATTTGCGTAACATATTCAACTTTGTTAACCATAATTTATTGAATCAGGCGTTACTTTGCGGAGGTCCATATTTATGAACTAAAAAACAATTACTTTGCTCACCTGCGACCACTAATGACAAATAGTTATATCTGTGCGGCAAATGTATGTTTCCATGCAACACCTCCGCCTCCACTGCTACACGAATCAACACATGCCACACAGACCCAACTATCACCACCACCACTATACTAAACGCTGACGCGTTTCGGCACTCTCCACGATGCCATTTACGAAGCACAACAACAACCGCTCAACATGCCACCACTTCCACTAGTAGTAGTAGTAGGAGTAGTGGAAGTGGTGGCATGTTGAGCGGTTGTTGTTGTGCTTCGTAAATGGCCTGGTGGTGATAGTTGGGTCTGTGTGGCATGTGTTGATTCGTGTAGCAGTGGAGGCGGATGTTGCATGGTAACATACATTTGCCGCACAGATATAACTATTTGTCATTAGCGGTCGCGGGTGAGCAAAGTAATTGTTTCTTAGTTTGTTAACCATCCCTACTTTCAAACGCAACTAAGTTGATAGTTTAATATATCACCTCGCTTGCTTTTAACAAATCCTGCCACAGTTTGAACCTTAAGCGTGGATCTCACGCCCCTTTCCAAGAAAATTTGATACTCGACCTTTACCATTTTGAGGGCGAACAGGTAGACCGTGTCTTAAAAGAATTTGAGACACGTCTGTTCTGTCTCTACACTATTTACTTTCTGTTGTGTATAACCCCTTAAAATCCCTAGATCGTGTGCGATATTTTAAAACTAGTTCCACAAATTAAGTGTTTAGTTTATTTCTGTAAGTAGTATGTAAAGCAGGCTAGTTGTATTTAGGTCCCCTGCATTACGCAAAAGCATACCCTGAGAACTTAACGCATTTTATTTATTTTATGTCCATGTAGAGTTTCTAATGATGTTCAGATAAAGTTCTAACACATAAATCCGTAAAATAAGAAAGTGTCTTGTGCTCAAACCCACGACCCCCGCTTTGGTAAACCGAAGGTCAACCGTTCGACCGCCTATTTATTTACTAACAACCTGTATTCTAATCTATAACAATGATGTACCGACAAGACCGCATTCCACTTGCCGGCTCGCTCAACGCTCATCGCCGGTCTTTTTATACACAAACGGATCTAACGTTACGAAACAGTGCTCGAGTAGGTTAAAAACACCTAGTAAAATGTAGCAAATAAACGTAGTAACTCATATGCTCACGCTTGTAATTAAAAATGGGTTTGTCAGTGATACAGACATATCAGATAACAGAGTAATTTTGACGGATCGTGGTTAAATAGAAGCTACCTGTAATATTTATTGAATTAACGAATTATTAAAAAAAACTATTGCAGTTACGGTTCATCAATGCTCTTGACATTATTCGTCATGCCTGTTATAAAGACGTTAACGCAACGAGATCGACAGCACTTCTTGATAGATGAAGCAATCATTTAAAAGCCACAGCTATTTGAAAGATAATGCTATGGAATGCTATTTTGATTGCTATTGTAGCTACGGGTCGCGCACACTCGCGCAATCCACACACTGAAGACTTGATACTGACCAGACATCGGCAGTTGATTATACCTTTCGGCATTTTAATTCAACGATATAAAATTTTAACTAACACGTGGCTGGTGGGAATGCCTATAAATTATTTTAAGGAGAAACTTGAGACTATTTTAAACGATTGCAAACCTAGAATAGATACAAATGGATTGTGCTGTTTGAACTGCGCAAAGGCAGGTTCTATTCTTTACCAGCATCCAGATGTCGGAACAGAATCTGATATGATATATGATTCGGTTGAATACTGATCTCAACTCACCATAATAAAATAAACGGATCACTCATGTATTTGGTCGCGGAAACATGTCAGATCTAAACGTGAGTGATTCGTTTATTTCACTATGATTGAGCCTCACTGTCGTTTCATGTTAAAAGTTAATTCATCATGTTTTATAAATGAAGAAAACAAAATTGTTCATCTTTTTTACTATAATGTTTCCGTCTAAGTAAGTACCTACTTCTATAGTTAAAAAGAACGGTAAACTTAACTCAACAAAAGGGATGTCGCCACCGTAGCAACCCCGAACAAATGGTTTTAAGGAAAGCTACAAGACTACCTTCCCAAGATACCTACCCCGATATTTTTATATATGTCATCCAATTTGTCTGTATGACGTGTGCGTCAAATAAGGCGCGATACTTGTTACCGGGGGCACACATCTTAACCTCCATTACGAGACGCGTCATTGCCAGAATGGGGCGCCTCCCACGGTTTCCTACTTGGTACCATTTAGCCTAGGTTTTAGACAAGAATTAGGTATTCTTGGGAGGTAGCGTTTCTTAGCTAAACAACTCTCAGTATCCTATATTTTAGAATCTAATTTCCCTATCATTACAGCTTTCTGAAATCTACCTAAGAGTTGGACAAGTTTTTGTAAAAAGGTAAGTATCATTTAATTTCGTATTCCTAGCGCCTTATCGCAATAAATATCTAAATATGCAATATATATTTTGATACTTGGTATTTGCATTGATTTAAATTTCCGCGATTCCCCTATGTCATCAGACGATAATAGTCGGATTAGCGGGTCATGGGTCATTCACACTCAACCTTCGCGGCACAGCCCAAGAGTTTCGCATACAACCTGCCTTATCTCGCATAACTCCAATATTTGCTGTCACTTCTGTATGCAAAGTATTAGAAATGAAATTCTTATTTGAAAACCGGAGGCACGTTGGAGCCTTCTATCATTCTTTGTTCATATTTGTGCTACTGTTCATTATGATATTCACTACCTATGATGCTGAAATGAATGATCGTCGTTTGTTTCTAAACTTAAGTACTTTGGGCTGGTGTTTCAAACCGAGATCAAATTAAAGCACGGTTCGCTAAATCTTTCGATTCTCCTTTATGCATGGTATTTGACACCTTAGTCAAACCAGCAATTTTTTTTGAAATGCCAAAACGATCGTTTGGTATGAAGTTTGCTATGATTACCTACTGAACTATGACCTCATAATTTACAGACATCAAACAGCCTTTTGTTTTTTTTATAAATTGCAATATTAAGTGAGAATAGAGTGAGGCATCGCTTTTTTTTTACGAAATTTTCGAAAGCTTTATCAAATATGGTAAGTAGGTAATGTAAAATGAATTAATTTTGATATCAGTCAAATACATTTTCATTAATATTGTTGTAAGATTTTTTGATAACAAATAAAAGTGGTGAGTGGGTGAGCCGCTTGATTAAGCTACTCATAGATGGCGCTGAGGAGAGATCTTCCAAATAAAAATATGACACAAGGCATTGAAAAATTCGTTAGGTACACCAACGTTAAGTATAGCTTAATTGGTGGAGCGTGGTACGGATTACCGAGGTTGCTGGTTCAAGTCCAGCTGCTTAACGGATTTTTCTTTGCATTGTCATTGTATAACAAATAAAACTTTTACTTTACAGTACTTTTACCCATTTGTCAAAAAAGTTATTTGATTACTTACCCAAATATATCTACGATATAGTATGCAACAGTCAACAAGTGATGAAATATTAAAGAGCATTAGGTCTATTGATTTCACGTTAGTTTACCTCATGCATAGCGAATACATGTTAGTATGTAGATAGGGAGGATTTATTTGCCCCCGATAACCTAAGCAATAAATCAAAACGTCATTCCGAATTCCTCTCATTCGCATTTATCAATTTGTACCTCTGCTTGTAAAGCCGCCCCCGTTGTGCTAATACTACCAATTTATGGAAAGTCACGATTGCAGCTCGTTTCTCGTGATGCCGAATTAATTTCGAATGCTTTATAATACGCTAAATCAATCGTTGTTATGATTCGTCTCTTGTTTTGTTTGCAACCGGGAGAAGTAGAGTTTAAACTTGCCTGCTCTTGTGTAGAATATCATTCCTTGTCGTAAATCGAATAATATGAAGATGAGGCGATGGCGATACCCAACCCAAGTGTAACGTTCTGACTAATATTCGAAGTTATTACAATAAGATCCTTTTAAAAGACGTCCGTTTCTTTTTGCTCGTCTACGCTCTACGTTTTTTCTCCAATGATTAATAGAGAAGCCAGTAGATACAGTCGGTGGATAGGCACCTCCTTTGTGATAGTACAATCACCTTTTGAAGGTCGTGTGTGGAAACCCGTAGCTTTTTATACTACGATCGCGAGTTTAGACTGTGAGTACTCTATTGTTGTTTTAGGTTTTTAACGAATCGTTGGCACTGACATGGCGGCTTTCTTTCATTTGGGTGCTCTTGTACTAAGCGATAAATGTATTGAATGCATGAAATTTGACGCCGTCGCTATAGTATTTAGCAATTAGAGTAGAATAAGTGCAAATGAACTGTTGTTGAATACTTTTCTGACGATATTATTAACTAAGTACTACTAAATCCTGAAGCGGGCATTTTCAATTAATTAGCCTGGAATGAATTAACTGATTGGACTGAATTCAGACAACACTGATTGCCCGTACTCAGGACTTTAACGAATCGTTGCTTCACCAAAATATTAACAGATAACAAAGCAGCTTTACGTACAATCCTTAGCTCATCAATCATCAAACAGGGTTAGTTGTCAATGCTTTCTTCCATCTCGTTTCTAGACTCCTTCTTGCCGTTGCCCGGCGTGCTCTGTCCTTTAATCAGAAGGATGAGTACAAAATAATCTGCCACATTTGCAGTACAGGTTGCACAAGCGGAAGCCATAACAGTAAGCGATATCAGAACTCACGGTTTAGAAGCCCTATTCGCCAGGTTCATCGCACTATTGATTGTAACCCTACAACTGGCAACATCGACACTGCCGATGCATTTTCTAATTACTTTTAACGCCATTTCAATATCACTTGATCCTGCGTTACGATTCACGAACGCTTCTTCATTAATTTACTTTAAACGTCTTCAATTAACTTCGTGTAGGTAGGTATATATGTATATTGAGTATATTTCGGTTCAAGCTGGTTCGTTTCGAAACGATGCTTCGCGCTTGCATGCTTTTAGCATCATAAAATAACAACCTTTTAATTCGTGGGAAAGAAAAAGCCTTTACTAATTTATTTGGCTTAATAAAAGTCGAATCTGATATAATGTTTTTATTCAATTGTATAAGTATATGTACAACATTATGATAAAAAAACTCTTCATAAAGACGCAAACTGCTGGAGTTCGAGATAGTTTAATGAAACACAATTTTAACTGAAATCGGTTGCAGTCTGGCGAATAATTCTAGCGCGTCCTTATCCCACGTAGTGTTTCTATTTTATTAAGATTAATTCCTCGGTTTTACGATTGTTTTACGATTCCCACAGCGTTAGCTATTACGAACGAGCTCGTAATGCGCCGACCTGATGAATGGCACCACCCATGGTTACCTCGCTTTACCGCAACATTAACTTTCACATTACATAATATTTATTGTGATTTGTTTTAAGGAGAACCTCTTTAATATCTTAGTTAACTTTTCGTTTTATTTGTATAGTAAATGAACCAATAGTTTTTATTTACACATTGCGGAAAAGTACTGAAAACACTTCAGTGGACAAATAAAATCGTGAACACACCTAACGAACCATTCATGCATCTGACAAGGTAGACATAAGATTCCCGAATGGTCAGTTAAGTTTGATAGCAACAGTACATACATACAGTTACCAATTTAAAATGAGTATGCATACCTACTGGTACGAGGAACGATCTATTTCCCGCCAATAGTTGTCGCATTCCATAAACAAAAATCTGTATTTATTTAAATTTCACAATTCGAAATTCAAATGCTTACAAGTGGCTACAAGTACAAAACTGTATTGCCTATGTAGAGGAACCCATCTGGCCCATGAGGTATGTATACACAATGTAAGAAATTCCTCTGATTTTATGCCGCGAATATTTAAATAGACACATGTTACAAATTCTACGGATAACAGTAAAAAAAATGTTGCTTAAACACTATTTAGCAAACTTATCGTTTATTTAGGGTCATATTTAGATTTTCGGAGAACTAATACCCGTACTGGTAAATGAAGGTATATTTACCTGACTGCGAATCATCGATTTCTTTAGAGTCACGGAATTTTCACCATGTGCGAGTGATATAGCCAAAGGTGATTCTTTATAAAGGTACTTAGCTTAGCTCAACCAATATACTTAGTAGAAATTATCCACTTAAAGGCATAATAAAGCAGCTATCTTCCTGATCTGATGCATTACCCCGCATTTCCTAGAAATGTACATTGCATCCTTTACCTGCTACATCATGAATCACTTTACTCAAAACCAACAAGTAGGTGCCTTGTGGCTGCATTGACGTGTCCTGTGTATCAGTGGTATCGTTATCGCCTTATCGGTCTCCAAACACGATCCTCGATACGTCCGCACCCTTCTCATTCGTGAACGATCGATGGAACTATTAAATACTCAAAACGAAGGATTATTTACCGATAGCATTGACAAACTTATCAATCGTTCACTCTAAACAGATTCCGGTATGATTAAGGAGTAAACAGAAATGTAGGTTGTATATCGTGGAGGAGTAAATGCAAGTTAGAATAGACCTTACTTTACCAGTATTAGTGCAACTTTTTTGTCTAACGCCTTTACACATACAATAAAGGTTGAATGTAAAACGTAAAGAAGTGTTCGACCTTATATCGGCTCTATGTTTTGTTAAACATAACACAGGTTACCACTAATTCAACGTCAAACAAACTGGCAAGGTCTTTAATCTTCAAAGGATAGAAAGATGACAATCTTCGACGGCAAATATAAATACATGTATCGGTCGTATACTAGATTGGATACGTTTCTTGTTACAGTACCCCACCGTGTTTATTTCCTCTGTCAATATTTGTATGGCGCTGTCTTGATATGGCCGCAGGTCCCCCGGGGTTTACACTGGCTGTGCCAACGTAACATCACACTTTATTACTAGTTGTGTAAAAGCTATAGTGTGGCAACAAAGAACCAGACTAAAGGCTGCGATCAAACACTGCGACTATAAAACTGGACACACGTGCGTTGCTTTTTCTTCGCAAACATTGGGTGCAGTTGACCGCAACGTTTGCCTTGCTTAAAGGGATTCCAGTTTGTACAGAAATATTATCGTGTACGGGTCATTTATATTGGTCGGTTACTATTTTAAAGCCTGTTAATTTCCTTTCATCTAGAATTTTCCCTCTTTTTTCACAAAACTTCCATGTCTCTATAAAAACTTACCCTCTTAACAAACTTACAGACTTGGTAAATTTCATTCCTGGCACGTAGTTTCAAAGAACTCGGAAAGGGTTATTTGCATTATTGTGTTACTAAGGATGCCAGGTGTATTGTATTCCGCTCCCGTCTGCGCTCGTTATCTCCACGCCACGCATCAACGTCCCACAATTAAGTTGGGCACATTAAGAGTTAAGAGCCTAATCTTAGAGCAATTACGATACTACTAACGACGAAAAAGAAGAGTTTTCTAGTAACTGTCGTCTTGGAATGAAGTCGACGCAATGATTGAGATGGACTTGTATTAACATCTTTGTGACGATACGATAAATAATTTATTGAGAATATTATCGAATATCATCGCAATGTCGACAAACAACTTCGACTAATAAGATGAATAGATTTGTGTCGTCCACATAGCATATTAGTTTGAGAGTCATTTAAATTAATAAACGAGGCGCCAATATTTCTGTTTGTTAGACCCGTATTCGACTGATATTTTTTTCTTACATGCTTAGTAATTTTACGGCGTTTCTCGTCGCCTCCATTTCTTTACTATTAGTAAACGTGCCTGGAAATTATTAGCTACTGCTGCACTTAGTCTCGGGTGCATACGAGCACGAGCACGTTATCTCGGCGATTAGTCGCGCCTCTCACAACATTATCACCATTCGCCTGAGTTTTTGACGTTCGGGATGTCACGGCCATGACGTCAGCACTGTTACCGTCTGTTCGACTTCCTGTACTCCTTATTATCTGTGTAGGTTTACTTGTGTTGATGCTGAGTGGGTGTTTTAGTTTGCAAAGTAAGGTTTCCCGTTCCTATCACATCACGGTATCAAACTGTTGCTGAAGGTTGCTAATAGATAACAAAACAAATACCACGTTGTCCAATAGTCAATACAAATAATCGTAAGCGAAAGACAGCAACTGATAATTTTCTCAAGCTCGTATCATGCTCTTACGTTGACTTGAAATCTGAACCATGTTTTACTCGTAGCAAGGTGTTCTAGCGTTTGCATAGTGATGTAAGAGAAGAGCTTGCCGACACTTCGTTACGGCGTATGGCGCCGAGAACAAGCCGTGCTTTATTTCCTATCAATTGCATAATTTAGTTGCACATGCACACGGCATCGATTTTTACTTTTAACTATTGACAATATTTACTCAGTTAGGATTCCATAGTCCAAGCTAGTCCTAGCAGTTGTATCTATAAATAGTACATGATTACTTTTTTCGCGAAATACAAAGTTCTGAAATAAGATTACATTTGATGCATATTTATATTCAGATTGCTGTTGCAAGTTGCAATTAAGTTAGTACTAATATTTGAGATGTTATTTTGAATATAACCACTAAGGGTGTACACATATTTATGGGCAAACTCCATCTTTCATAAGATGTAAACGTTATGTAAACTTGCAACATTACAGTATAGAACTTTGTTCATATCTGTCTCATGCAAGTTTCGCTAACTCGAGGCAACGCAACATTCACAATAAAGCTCTGCTACTGTGCTTACCAAGACGTGGCTTCAGAATAGAAGGGTTCCATCTTAACATCTTCGGTGTAACTTGAGTCTTAAGAGAGCTTACATATAGTCGATATAACTTGATCTTCAATGAAGTTAGAGCCTTCTCGTTCATGAACTGAGATCACATTATGTAGGTCCATGCTAACGGTACCCGCCTCCTTGCGGCAGACTCACGACGCCGCCGAGGTCGCCGTTGCATTGTGCCCGTAGCCTAAAAAGATGCGTGTCACGAAATGCCTACAAATTAAAGTCGGCTAGGTGGAGATTACTCTGCCAAATCCTCAGATGTGGCTTCACGCTTTTGTTCGTGTTGAAACAAAATAACGTGTAGAAAGTTAAGTGGGATTCAAACAAAAGAAAATGGGCGTGTAAATGAAACTTAATTTTCTTTATTAAAACAAAAAAGGCTTTTATGAAAAGTAGGGTAAACTAATCAATGCTTGTCACCTTCACTCTTAATGTCAAGGCAAATATGGTGTAAATTCGACAAAATCTAGGTGCCAATGAATTAAATTAAAGTTCCGATAATGGGGGTAGTTCGCCCTGAATAACTTTTATTAATCTGTGTCGCTGGTAAACGACGGACCTTATGTAAAAAGTACAATGAATCAATTATAATCTTCGTAACCGAAATATAATAATCATATACAGCACAGTGTGGCTAACTAGTCTAACATAGTCCTAAAGAGCCCATTATATTCAAATAATAATCCTCCAAATCGCTTTCTCGTACAATGTCTCTTGAAAAATCTGAATGGCCCGCGGGCGGAAGCGGGTGCCAAAGGAAGCATAAGTCAGACTTTATGGCAACAGGCTGACGTAATCCCGACCCCGGCACGAGACCAGGCAGGCGGGCACGCACCTCTTTGTGACACTTGTTCATAAGGAAGAAAACGAGCCCGAAGTTGAAAGTCGCATAAGGGTAAGTAATCCGTAATCCGTCCGTGAACATCTTTGATTATGTAAGGTGGTTAGATACGTTTGCTAGGAGATTGATAAAAGGGAGAGGTCGTTTGAACCTCCGACTCTAAGTATTTGACCATCTGACTATAAGAGGGTGACCACTGACCACCGAGGCACTTCGAACCGGACCATTTTGCCCCAATCAGCTAGTAGCTATTCAGCCGTGGCTCTACCACTGTATAGAGTTTTCTAGCTCACGAAATTTTCTTACTAATCAAAAAATGCGTCGTAATCTGCGTCGAGAGAGATAATTGTTTTATTTTGCAGTTGGGCTTTTTAATAATATATAACTACGAACTCATGAAACAAGCATTCGCATTTCGGACAAGCACGACGCAAAAAAAAACTTTAAAACTCTAACAAGATGTTTCTAAGATTTCGCCGCCTTGTTAGCACCACTTTTCCACTGTGTATAATGTTAAAAGTTTTTAGTTCTTGGTTCTCATTTTGCTAAAAGCCAAAGCAAAAAAAAACTTTAACCAAGCAAATGCAAAATTTGCTCCAGGCGTCGGAAGAATCAAACGCGGAGTACTCTCTTGAGTCAACATTTGCGTGCAGAAAGCCAACGTTTCTGCTACGATAACTGGGTAAAGTAAGGTCTGCGAAGGTTGTAGGTAGTATGTATCAGGAACATTTAACGTAACAATAACTACAATATCAATGTGGTATCATTGATACAATGCAAGTTCTAATACTTAATACTTATCGTGAAGTACCTACTACTTAATACTTAATTTTGACGCAGATATGTAGTTCAAAATGGTTTCAATAGCGCCGAGTGTGACTCAGTGTATTCAATGAAAGTAACGGCATAAAAACTCTTGCGTCATTAAACTGTCCTCTCTTAAACGGCTAAATAGTTTACCTGCATTACTAATACAATTCTCCTTATATAACCTTGTTGACAAAACTTCAGAATTAACCGTCATTGTTACGGTAGGTAACAAAAACGTGTTCTAGCTATACTTAGAAACAATATTCGTATAAGATAGTACAGTCGAAATTGTTCCGCAAAGGTGGACTTCATAAGATGAGATCGACAAGAAGCGATTTCTTAGTTTATATTATTCCAGGATCGGTAACGTGGTATCTGACTGGCATCAGGCTAACCGCATGCTCGTTTTCCATCTGCATTTTAGACTGTTGTTAAAACGCTGCTGGATAATTGTTTTTTATTACACTGCGATCACTTAAAAAATATTTCTCATCGCCGAGATATAACACCGTCAGCGTATACCTACATGTAGAAGTACTTGCCGCGAATATCAATGGCTCTGAGTCACACATGCCTCCGCAATCATCGGCGTGCTTGGGCCGCTATTTGCGCTCGTTATCGGTACAAAACAAGAAATATACTAGAAATCCTATAACCCTTACTGTTTAAACCAGTGCCCTAAGCACGACTTGTCGAATCCTGCGTCACGTAAAATCGAATAGTAAACTGTAACGAGTTTGTATGACGTTTGGAACAGCGCCCGCCCGTGAGCGTATTTGGAACTAAAATTTAGTATGAGATTTCTCGATCTCGATACGATAACCGTAACGTAACGCAGGATTCGACAAGTCGTGCTTAGGGCACAGTGCCCTAAGCACAACTTGTCGAATCCTGCGTCACGTAAAATCGAATAGTAAACTATAACGAGTTTGTATGACGTTTGGAACAGCGCCCGCCCGTGAGCGTATTTGGAACTAAAATTTAGTATGAGATTTCTGGATCTCGATACGATAACCGTAACGTAACGCAGGATTCGACAAGTCGTGCTCAGGGCACTGCTCACAAATCCCTATTTGTGTTGAAAAATTAATCGTGTGCATGGTGCGTGATAAATTTGACATTATGGCCGGTATGGAATTCCAAAATGAATGTGACTAGCGCGAGGCCCGTAACAAAAGAGAATCAAGTTATGTTCATACTCGGACATTGATATCTTCTATCTAGCTATACGTATAAAACAGTACCGTGACAGACTGACTTACTGACAGACAACGCACAGCCTAAACCACTGGACCTAGAGACTTTAAATTTGGCAAACATATACCTTGAGAATCCTAGAGGTGCACTAAGAAGGGATTTTTCGAAATTCCCACAATTTGAAATATTTCACGGGGGCAAAGCCGTGGGGCATAAGCTAGTTTATTTAAGTTATGACTTATGACATTAGGTTCACAGTACGAACTCTTAGATACAGTGCCCAGTTAGGCACATCACGCTTCAAACTTCTTCCCAACTGTGGGTACCTAACTTAACTGAGCTGAACCTCTGGCATCCGCTCTCGTTCTCATACTACCGCTCAGTGCATCCCTTTCCTAAGGGGTCGGTTAGAAAAGGACTCTGTACTGCAAATGAGACAACATCCCCTGCGCTAGCTTCTCCTGACGGCACTATTGCTATTTAAAAGCGCTGAACATGTCCCGTATTGGGCTTTCACCCTCAAATATATGCCCTGTCAGGAACAGCCACATTAAGCTCTGAAGGCGTTTTAACACCGTAAAATTTTACATTAGCCATAACATCGTTAAATAAACATGGCACGTAAATTGACGAAATATATGTATAAACATAAACAGGCGAGATGTTAGGTTGATTGATTCGGGTGTGTTATATTTACCGATCGATTGACAAGGTCTTAGTATGTGTTAGTTCAGTAATTGTTGAATGGGTAATACTAACATATAAAAATGATTCTGACTGAATAGATAAGAGCTGAATACCGGCTTTGATTTACTAAAACGTAATCAAATTCAGTAAAGTTGCAGATTTTTTATTATTAAGGTAACTCTATGTTTTTGCCGTTTACACTTCAGTCCGTTGAACGCGCCCTTTTTGCCGTAACTTTACTATATTTATTACCCACTATTACTTTATGGGCACTGGGCCCGCGTGGGAACTATAGCCCAAGCCCTCTCTTTCTGAGAGGAGGCCTGTGCCCAGCAGTGGGACGTAAATAGGCTGATGATGATGATTACTTTATGTGTTTTGTTTTCAATGAAACAAAAAAAAAGCTTACAGAGATTAAGATTAAAAATTATGCTGGCATCTGCAAGTGTTTCTTCTTGTCTGAAAAACTTCAGTAATTTTCAACCATTATTCTTTTTCTATTTACGTTCATGATCAATTTTGCTGTCGATTGCTCACTCGTATCGAATCCCTTCTACCTCTACCTACAGCCGTAATTCACCTTAAACACGTGTCATGGTTTCCTTAGAAATCCACGATAACTGATATTAGACTTAAAAAATATTTGTTCGAAACTGGAAGACATGTGAAATTAATACGATGAGGTCATCGGATGACATTCGCAGTATGTATGCAGCAGGTATGTGCCGGTACTTTACGTAACGCTTCCCTAGCATTGCTTACATACCTTTCGTGCTCTGTTAGAGAAGAATACAAAACGCAATTTTAAAGTTACCTTTATCATTTACATAAGTAATTACAATGTATTGATTTAAACTTTCGCGATTTTCACACATTATTATGATACTCGGGACTTAATCACGTAAAAAACATATATTTAAATATATGTTTTTTACGCGATTAAGTCCCGAGTATCATAATAATAAGTAATTACAATTTCGTATTTACCTTTTAGAGACGTCTCTGAAAGACGTTCTTATTAGACCCGACATTATTTTGAAGTGAAATAGGTAATCGAAAGTGATTGATCAATTTCTATTAGCAACGCTAACGTGCTATCAATATCAGAAATAGCTATAAATATAAAAGTGCATATCAGTAGATAATGCTGGTTCTCGGAATTTCCCCCATAAATTTATCCATTCCTACGTTAAATTCATGTATTTTTCAACGAAATACTCTAGAGCACCAAATTGTCTAACGTCATAGCATAAAAAATCGTAAACAGCAACTATAACAGTTTTAAATAACCCGCAGTTAATTACATCAGACATAACGAAAACGTGATATTGACCGCGATTACCTTATAGATTTGATGAGCTCCCGATATTAAATTTTTTTCGTTTTTCGTGAGACAAGTTATGTGCGTTTACCGCTCGTCTGCATTATTATTTAATGTCTCAATTAAATTAAATCTCCAAGATAAAAGGCAGTTGCAGAGATACCTATGCAAAAACCCTTTAATGATTGCTTAACGTCCACTTAAACTAATTAGCATCGTTACACACGCCATTCCTAATACGGATAATTAAGGCAGCTTCACACGACATCTCGCACGAATGGTGCGCAGGCGCCGGCGTCCCGCGTTATAGTCTGACCAGTGACCACGACTATGTGCCACCGGCGAGACAGCGAGCAAATCACTAATACATACATTGCGTGTATTTCCTATTACCCTTTATACGGTGAGCGTATCGACCGTGCAATGAACAGAGATCACGCCTTTCGCGTCGCAGGTCGCTGCACGTCGCAATGACTGCACTCGTTGCACCGTGAGTGAGAGACACTCGCCCTATTAGGTTTCACGATTGAATAGTTTACTATGTATCATTCGCTGTGTCCTGTGCTAATTATAAATTGTATACCTGGAAAAAAGGTAAACAAAATCAATCATTTGATGGCGAATTCATGCCTTTGTTATGTAAGTCAGAGATGAGAAACAAAAGGATTACGATACCGACAAAGGGTTTTTGCTCAGCAATTATTGTTTACTTTACGATGCCATTAGTACCATTCAAATTCTAGGTTACTATGCAACACAATAGGCGAAACAATACGCATTTGGCGACAATGTCCCCGCGTTACTACTATCTTGAGTGCAAATTACCACGCTCGGTGTACGGCGTGGACGCAGTCCGTCGGGCTACAGCACACCAGATAACAGACAGTAGGTTAACAATAAATAAACAGTTTTATTTTATGACGGCACTTTTTGAACAGAATTGAAACAGTCATCGGTGAACTGTGTAAAAAGCGTAATTGAAGAGAAAATAACATTTCCACGGCTCGGGCTCACCCTTTGTTCAAGTCAACTGAATGAATACGTTAAACTAGAAATCAGGTGGACCCTTTAAGTAGATTTAGATTTAGCCTGTATCTTGTGGGGCCGTGGAATACGCACCAAACTATTTCAATAATTAAAATTGGGGAATAAAAAAGGTTTGTTTTTATTGACCGTGTAGGCGCCACAAAGTTTAACTACTGCTTGTTGTAACGTTGTTTTGCGCCGGCGCATTGTTCGGCCGGAAGCAGCGCAGGAAGCCGCGCCGGTGTGTGACACCATCACACCTGACGCCGCTACACGTGTTGCTACGTCCAATGGATGTGCTAAAATGTGCTAAACGCTGTGGGCATTAATTAGGCAGCGTTTTACAGTCGCACTCAGAGATGTCAGGGATATTTAATTATTTATTTATCAACCGGGGAATTTCTGCTACAACAAGCTAGAGGGCGAAGTGCTCTAGGTTAACGACGCATGTGCAATCCTTTTCGTGTAAATTCTGTTAATAAGCAGCGGTCACCGACCATTAATCTACTTGCTCCTTTTTGCTGGTCACATCAAAAACACAGTGAGGAATGATTTCCCGTACCAAAATGTAAAAATGGGATTAGTGGGTCCAATACAGTCTGTATCATGTCAATGAGCGGCCTTATCGCTACAGAGCATTATACAAATACATAGCACATAGACATAGTACACACATATTATTTGTAAAAATCCTGACAGAGATGTACATGCTTAATTATGTGTGACTCAAGTGCTGCTAACATAATAGGCATTAGGTGTGTTTTATGTAATGATCCCCTGTACACAATGATGGTTTAGAAAAAATGTGTTAAGTCAGTGGTACGTGCGCCTGCGCTGTTGATAGTCATCTCGAGCCGCTAGTCACGCTCGATGTTGAGCGGCTCATGTAGATTTGCGTTTAAACATAAGTGTGAAGTTAATCAAGATTGCCAACATTTATTAAAACTTGCGTTTTTACACAGATTGTATCTTAGGTGTTACTTTGTTATTAAACTTCTAAACATTTCACGAAACAAGAATATGAGGAAAACAACTGAGAAATATAACTTAGTCTGGGTCTGGGGATCGAACCCAGGTAGGTAGGTACTTGAAATTCCGTGTCGCGTGCTTTACCCGTACATTAAACCATGCGATGCCAACTAGAAAACCGTATACGTAAAAACAAAAAAATATATATAATTTGCTTTTTAAGATTCATCTACGCCTCAATAAACTTTAATCCTACCGTATTCACCATGAAAGCTACGGATCTATTTCATATAATCCAAAGTTCAAATCTGTTTAAATTTTAAACAGCACTACGGAATTATTCACAGCATAAATATTTCACAGGAAACGCGAAAACGAATAACTTATTCAAACGCCAACTCTATGATATAATGTAATGGAAACTTTTAAACGGCTTCACAAGACGGAGCAGCAAACAGGTGTCTTTACCCTTCCCGTTTACCAAGTTTTAACAAGGTTTCCTACTTCGGAAGTTCGAAGCCTTACCGCCTCTGGATTCTAATTCCGTCGTGGTAACCTTATTTCCCTCGTTGCCTATATTGTCGCCCTTGTAATTGCTAACCAACAGTGCCCTAAGCACGACTTTACGAATGCTGCGTCACGTAAAATCGAATAGTAAACTATAACGAGTTCGTATGGCGTTTGGAACAGCGCCCGCCCGTGAGCGTATTTGGAACTAAAATTTAGTATGAGATTTCTCGATCTCGATACGATAACCGTAACGTAACGCAGGATTCGACAAGTCGTGCTTAGGGCACAGTGGTGAGGTTGCTCCTCGTACCACAAAGCTATAAAATAAGCGTTTCCCCTCTATTTACCTCTGAATAGGAGTAAATCAATTCTGTGGACTCCTTACCGCATGATGTAAAAAAATAAGCTTATAAACAGCCATTCTATCGACGTCGTTTAAAAAATATCGAGATATGAACTCTACATTTTAACACTTTATTTATTCTGATGGGTACATTAGATCAGTGGACTCATTTACAAGGGAGACAAAAGAGCAGTGCAATAAAGAAACGGTTACAACGAGTTTGTTTTGTTTTTGGCAAGCGACGACACTTGGGGCAATGGCCTAACGGAGGTGAGATCTTATCTCAATCTGCGTACTTTTTTATAAAACGCATTTGAGTTTTATTCTAATTTAATTGTATTTTGTTTTTAAATATACACGTGTATAGAAAACTACACCTATTACCACCTCTCTTAACAAACGAAAATACTGATGAACCATGAGACTACGATATTCATACGTAAATTCTATAGTTTACCTGCCGTAACATAATTTTATTGAGGGCGCTCCCGTTGCCAGCATGAGCATTACGAACGACGTAAAATGACGTCAGACGACGAAAGCTACGACTGTCATGCGCGGTGACATCATGAATCTACCTACGCGACTATTAACGCCCCTATATTTTTATGCCGTACAGTTGTTGTCACTTTTTTCCGCCTCAATAAAAATGTTAGTTGTGCCAAAAGAATGCGACCCACGTACAGTCGCCGACAGTCCTGACCATTCTTGAACCTTAATACAACGTGCGCAGTATGTACGATATTCCGAGATATAGAAGAATATTGATGAGTATTATTAGGTAATCATTTTTATCAAGTATGATGAACAACTAAAACTCCGTAAACATAATGACGTTAACGCCGCATGGTTCTCATCTACACAACCAGCGACATGAATGGGCCACAATTATTTGTGTAAACTATTTAATTAACTAATCCAACACACGCGCAAGACAGGCATGATTCACCGCGTGTGACTAGAATGCGACATTTGATTGTTGGTTCGTATAAGTCATCAAGTTTTGTTATGGCAAATATAAGTTTAGTTTGTCGACTCCGACTTATTACGTCTGTCATAGATATGGTACTATGACTCTTTTAAAGGCTAAACTGTCGGCTAACGACATAATTATAGGGTGTTGTTTTGTTAAAATACTTTTTACACGCATTATCTGCATTTTATACACGTAATTTTTATAGATGTTTGATTATGGTCAAACGCAAGCCTAACCAACCAACATTCCCAATCCCAAGTTCATTGTGCATTATTTTATTTTGGTACAGGTAAAGTTGAATATTTATCATTATTATGTGTTTAATTAATTTTATTGAGAGAGAGAGAGAGAGAGATTGGTACAAGGTGGTCACAGAATAATTCGTACAAGCTTTTAGCACTGACCAATAACTGAGAACTGAATCTGCCTGGGAAAGGCTAGTCTCTTAACGGTGTCTGAAACCGGTCTAGTTGCTTTGCTAAATCAGTGCGCGTGCACTGGACTCTAGGGCCACAGCCTATGTCACGATTCGTCTCTGTCTTAAATATAAACACAATGGGTGAAAGGTGGGAGCCATGTTAAGGCAAAGTTTTGTTCATAAGAAAAAATTACATATGTATACATATATGACGAAAGTATTTATATCAACTACTTGTAAGAGTTGCAAGTCCTATATTTGCTGTGGAGTCCTCCTGCAGCCTATTTGAGTTTCGTCGCGGTTTTCTCAAATTAATTGCACGCATTTTTAACTCACAGCCTAGTGGTTAGAGACCCTGACTATGAAGCTTGAGGTCCCGGTTCGAATCCCGGCCGGGGCAGATGTTTGTATGATGAATACGAATGTTTGTTCTCGGGTCTTGGATGTTTAATATCTATGTAAGTATGTTTATTCGTTGTCTAGTACCCATAGTACAGGCTTTGTCTAGTTTGGGACTAGGTCAATTGGTGTCAATTTGTCCCATGATATTTATTTATTTTATTTTTATTTTATTTGTAGCACATGTGTTATCGTTGTGTCATCTGAAAGCCGCAGAATGGGTCGCCAGTCACGCTCATTTCGCTGCGGAATGTGCCATCATTCCGGAGTCAACCTGCGAATACACAGCGATAAACTATCATTAAATTAACATTCACTTCAATAGTGACACCCTATACTCAATCCCTACAAACCTACTCCAACACGCTAAATTCATGGTAATAGCAATAAGAAGAAAATAAAACAATCATTTAAACAAAAGAATGTAGTAGTAGGAGAGGTTGGTTCGTGTTAAAAGAATAAAGAACTCTATTGTTTTACAAACAGCCTCGCTTTATTATTTGTCCGCGATTTAATTAGATCTCTACCCATTATATTAATCTAGGATACATTCTTGTCTGTCGCTCGGGTGTATTTAACGCCTTTGTTAAATTATTCTAGAATGCAAATACTGTGATGAACTCGCAATAGCTCTAACCGGTATGTTGAATCTGTTGCCAGAAATAGACTCCAACTATGGGTCGGCTTATCGTGATTATTTGCGATGGAATGCTGGTTTTACCACTACAAACTACTCGTCATTATCGGGATACAATAAAATCAACCCTGAGTAATTTGAAATTATTATTTTTTTTACTTTTCAATATTATCTAACTAGTTCAAATCAAATCATTCCGAGCTCGAGCTCTATAAAATTCAACTATGTAGTTTTATGTACTTATATGAGCTACAATCAGGTCATATTATTCAAACTTTTACCATTGTTCGCATACCACACATATGACCCGAATGGGTCGTTAATAACACGTCGCGTAGGTACGATGCATAGCCTCGAGCTATCCGAAAACCGTAATTACATACACAGACATAACTACGGACCGTTACATGCCAGTACTAACCCACTTGGTAAACTACGTACGCCTTAAAACTACTAAGGATAGTTGATATGTTTTTAGCTTGATTAAAAGTCTCCCATACCTGTCTCGCCATACAAACATATAAGATTGAAGTAGGTAATCGTAATTTTATTCGGAGGAATAGAATCGACTTTCGACTATTTCTGCGACAACAACCTAAAAGTAACCCATTATCACGTCTCAGGTAGAGCATTAGTCTGACTTGTAGTCTAGCTTGAACATTAACGGCAACCCTCAACTCTATCCACCTGTCACAAAGCTACAAATGCATTAGCAGTCATGTCGCTGACTCATACAGAACCGGTGATGTACATCCTTTGGCTATAAACGTTCCTTGTATTGCGAGGGCAAGAGGTGTCAAATTGGCAACATAAAGCGCATTTTATCGCTATGATGGCTGACCGTTTAGCGAGTGTTAGCACCTCTAGTACCCAAAATATTGGGCCGCCTTTATTGCTAGGTAGGTTGTTTTAGTTCACGTGTTATTTATTATAATGATAAGGTCTTAATGTGGATGTTATAGTCATAACTTCTACAAAGTACTTACACAATTAGTGTAAAGAGAGATGCTTCATCAAAAACTTACTGTTTAACTACTATGTAATACGGATGTTGTGCTATAAATATCAAGGAAGTGACACTACTCTATATTTATTTTTTTACTGTTTCATCGCCGTCCTTTTATTAGTTGTCCTTTGGTTAGTATATAAAGCACCCACTAGACTCCGTCTAATGCGTCTCTGTGTAATCGATCTGTGTAGTCGAATGGACTTGAAACTTGGTATGGGATATAAGGATTGGATGACAATGACAGTCAACAAAAGGTACATTCGGCAAAACAGCTTGTATTCAAAAAAGTTTTTCTTGTCAACAGACAGTGCAGCATGGCTTCCCTCACAGGGCGTCGGCACTCGCGTGGGACCCGCTGCTGCGGCTGGCGGCGCTCGGCACAGCCAGCGGCGCCCTGAAGGTGTACGGGCGACCCGGCGTCGAGCTCTACGGGCAGCACACCAACCCCGACGCCGTCGTCACCACCATAAAGTTCATACCCGGTCAGTCCACTAGCAGCACCAACAACAGACGAGTACTGACAGCAGTGCCCGTAGACAAGATGCTTACAAGCGTTATAGCTGGATGAAACGTAACGTTTCCTTTTTTACGCGCAAGCGTTTGTAGGATATAATTTTGTTCGCGTTGTCCGGCGCTGACTGTTGTGTATAAATTATATAATTAGTGGACGAGTAAATACGGACCATCCAGCAAAACAGCTTAAATTTACCAACACAGAGTTCAATATTAGACATAATGAACATGAGAAAGCTGTTAGAGTTCAATATATTGTCAAAAACTTATTGCCTTGTTCAAATATGTTTGCTGGGTCTCTATAAGTACTGTTGTTTCAATCAAGAGATGATAATGCTAACAATGGCCACCCGCAAAGATTTAAACATTTAAATTAAGATTTAAAAATTTTAACAAATAGGGCGTGCAATCGAATGTACATAATTACAATATGGATAGACTTGGCTTACCCTGAGCCACTTGTTAGTCAGCAATCAGCTGTGAATAATCCATTTATTTACATTATTATTAGAATGAATCGAGGAAACGACATTTATTATTAAACGCTATTATTTCCTCTGAAACTATAAATTCCACTAACAAAGCCGTGGCTGAGTCGCCGTAGAAATCTAGAAATACTCTTATATTTTAATAACATCTTGACGATTTATTTTTTTCAGGAACTGGCCGGCTAATATCACTATGCGACGACAACAGCCTACACTTATGGGAGATCAACGAAAAGTCCCTAGTAGAGTTGAAATCACATATTTTAGAAGGAAAGAACAAAAAAGTGTCCGCGGTATGCGTGGAGTCCTCAGGACAGAACTTGCTGCTGGGCACAGAAGGCGGGAACGTCTACACTATGGACCTCAATACTTTCACTATCAACGAGGATGTCATTTATCAGGATGTTGTTATGCAGAAGTAAGTACAGATTATAATTACAGATTATAAGTAAGTAGAGCACAGAATGAATAGCTACATATGCAAACATTACAAACTTAAAAGAGCTTTCTAGCACACCTACATCACCTTAGAGCAGGAAAGGAATGGAGATGTTAACGCGCGATTTCCCCTCTGCCAAAACTCTAACTTTAAGTCTGACCAAAATTATCAGGGTCTGTTGATTGTGTGCGCGTTTTTGGCATTTGTATGACAGTTTTGTTTTAGTGTGAGTTTGTAGGAACGTAACAAATTTTGCCGTGAGCGCAGGCGTGTGCTGTACGTGTGTTCCTCGTCCCCCTCAAAAAGTGGCAGAAAAATTTTAATGCATAGATGCGCCTCTCGTCTGTCTGCTTTATGTACATCACAATCACCATTTCATACCAACAAACATAATTCCAGCTGCCCAGAAGATTTCAAAGTGAACCCTGGCGCGATAGAGTCCGTCTGCGAGCACCCCAAGACTCCTGCCAAGATACTGATCGGCTACAACCGCGGGCTCGTGGTGCTCTGGGACCGCACCAGCGCCGCGCCCACACACACCTTCGTCTCCAACCAGCAGCTGGAGAGCTTGTGCTGGCATGATGACGGTAAGCCGCCAGTAAGAACACTCCAATAGAGAGATCTCTCTCCAGGCAGATGTTTTGCCAGGGGATCAAAGTCAGAAGGAAGAGAGTTGGAAGTTGTATTTATGCATTCGACTTGAGAATCTTCGTTAGCGCGAAATAAAACAGCGATGACGTCATCCGCGTGTGGCGCCACCCGGCTACACCTTCATTCAAAACTTCAATGTGAACCCCGAATATTTCTCACCTGTGTAGGAAGTTAGTAATTTTAAACCGCCACGCGCTTTTTCGCTGCATTAAATATGTGTTTAACAGCTACTTGCAATGTATACTCTGCAACTTTATTTCCCAGGCGATCACTTCACATCATCCCACAACGACGGGTCGTACGTGACGTGGGAGGTGGGCGGCGGCGCCAGCGATCGGCCGCTCAAGGAGCCCGTCACGCCGTACGGGCCCTACCCCTGCAAGGCCATCACCAAGATCCTCAACCGGACCAGCGTTGGGGGGGAGGAGATCACCATCTACGCCGGTCAGTCGACTAATCATTGATAAATATCAGGCCACCATTTCACCAACCTTACATTGTCAGTTTTCAGTGACAATTCGGTGTCAACTTCTGACTTTAGGAGCTTTTGTTTAAGCGCGCTTCATATTGTCAAAGAAATGTAGTTCGAATTGTCATATGAAACTGACAATTGTAAAGATGGTGAAATAGGGGCCAGGATATGCCCTTTGGAATATTTTGAAATTGGAATGGTGTTGCAAGCTCGCCGCGATATAAGCCGCGAGCACGTCCGCACGGCTTATATGGCATTCTTTTTAGTGCCTCGAAATTGGCAACAAAAACCATTACTACTCTGAAAATCGACTTGTATCGCATGTCAATTTCAGGACGAATTAACCAAACCCAACTTGGAAAAGTTCAAAAGCCCCTGACATTTTCATTTCAAACTGCAATATTACAAAAACGGCTGAACCGTTTTGATGAGACTCAGCTAAGAACCATCTCGATTACTAGCTTTCGAAAAAAAAATCCGCGTCTAAATCGGTCTATAAAAAAAAATGTGTACGCAATGTAAAACGTTTAAATAGTTTAATTTAGATATTTTGGTATTGGTTGGATAAATTTATATTTTCTTAAATGATAATTTGTTTTTGCAGGTGGCATGCCCAGAGCTTCATATTCAGACAAATACACAGTCACGGTGCAACAAGGAGAGAAACATGTAGCGTTCGACTTTACTAGCCGAGTAAGTACATCATTCCATCAAATTCTCCTACGCATCATAGTCAAAATAGTTATTGTGATTTGAAGAATTTCGACGAATTTGATTGACCACAAAGTCGTATATGATTGATGATAAACAAAAACAAATCAAATGTTCACTATGTTACATTATTTCTTGGTTTTTTATTCATATCCAAATGTTTACTTGTCTTCACCGTACTTCTCCGATTGCGAACAGTAAATGTGTGTTCGTCAGGTAATAGACTTCTTCACAACGACGCCGGTGCCGCCGGACGGCGCGCCGCTGCAAGAGGAGCGGCCCGACACTCCTGCGCAGATCCTCACGCAAAGCGTCAACCAAGTCGCCGCCGCTCTGGTAACTAAACTTTGTTTTTATTAATTCATGTTGGAGTACTCGCTTAGTAATCCCTTAACAAACATACAAAACTTTTTTGAAGTCTATTAAAAGCTACTTACTAATTCTAATATTTTACCACTAATTGTATTACAACAAGTCGTAGTAACAAAGTAAATGATCCGACTGGAAACTATGGGTAATTTGCTACTCCTAAAAATACCTGATCCAGATATCTTAGTCCAATGGGCTTATTTATTGTGTGCGCCATCTTTTTCTGTCAAACGGTACAAGGCCGCGCGAGAAAGAGAGAGCGAACGCTAAAGCAAAGCCGAGCGCGTTTGACAATAAGGCCTCAGTTTATTAATGTGACATATTATTGTGTGTTACTGTGCCAAAGTACTGATAAAGTGAGACATGTAAATTCCATCAGTCGCGAACGGTATGTCAATCGAGACTTTAGGATGCTTCAGTTCGTTATAATCTGTTCGAGCTATAATTAAATCGTTGTGCTTCCATCTCGCGTGGCATACCCTCGATATTACACACGCGGTAGCAATAACTAAAAGACAGTTGAGCGCTGCTTGTATTAATGTCGCTTAACCCTTAATAAGGCAGAGGTTATTTGACGACCATAAGGTTGAATTTCCAAGTAAGTGTATGTACAGTTACTTGGAAATTCAACCTTAGTGTCTGAATAACACGGTACCTTATCAATTGAGTTTATTTAAAATGTGACTTGCTTCAAAGATATCCTTTGTGAGGTATGTAGGTATTCCATAGCTGCTATTCATTCGATGGTAATATGCTCCAATAAATGGGGCCTGGGGGGGAGAGCATTGGGGGAGACCTATGTCCAGCAGTCGACGTCTTTCAGCTGACATGATGATGATGATGATTATTAAATGGGGCCTTATTAAGGGTTAACCATCTTTTATCTACAGCACGGCAGGCAAAATGTCTTACCTCGAAACTCAATAGAACCTCAACAACAAAGCTCTGTTTCCCCAGGTGGTGCTAGCAGAAGAAGAGTTGGTGGTGATAGACCTGTGCGACTCGCGCTGGCGGCCGCTGCGGCTGCCGTACCTCGTGTCCATCCACGCGTCCGCCGTCACCACCATGCAGCTCGTCGACAACATCGCCTCCAACGTCTACGCCAACATCGTCGCCGCCGGTGAGTGCTGGCCCTGGCACCTATGCCACCAGCGTTACAAGTGTCAGTTCCCAATGACAATTCGGTGTTGTCGGTGTCATAAAGACCTTTTATTTTAGCGCGCTTCATATTGGCAAAGAAACGTAGTTCGAATTGTCATTGTAAACTGACAATTTTAAAGTTGGTGAAATAAGGGCCTTCAGTCAGAGGTAGTGCCGTACAATGTGTTAGAAAAACGCTCGCCGCGCCGCGTTCAGAGCTTTAGATTAGACTATTAAATACGCAATATTATTGACATAAAGCTGCGTATCGATTTCGCGCGGCAAACCATCGAAAATTGGCTCGCGCGGCAGCCGTGCACTATGGCTACCGTACCGCCGCGCGAGGCAACTCGAACATTGGCGCGCTTGAACCAGTTCATGCCGGTTTTTGACGACGCGGCAAACCAGTGTCAGTGTGTTGTGCACGCGCAGTTGGGACGGATTTTAGTTGGTGCGCGCGGCGAAAACACGGATAACGACAAGGCCTCACTGCAATAAAATTGTGCACTATAAATGGATCGCGAGCCAAATCACAGGTTTGCCGCGGTCGAACAATAATCGCGCGGCGGCCGCGCGAACTCGATACGCAGCTTTATACATAACAGAAATTACATGTCTGCGAATCCTACTATACGCCGTATATATAAAAGAAAATCGTGGTCTTATTTATTTAGACACATCACAATAAATGAAAAAAAACATGTTGATTCTACACTTACAAGACGTGGTCTATGTTCATGCACCAATAACAGGCATTCTCCTCGAAAATGTAAAACCTTTTTCTGTTATCCCAGGCCAGCAGCAAACAGACAACATATACTCGGAGGCGGCGTGGCCGATCTCGGGCGGCGAGGTGGGCGGCGCGGCGGCGGCCGAGCGCCGCGTGCTGCTCACCGGACACGAGGACGGCTCCGTGCGCTTCTGGGACGTCTCCGGCGTCGCCATGACGCCGCTATACAAGTACACCACCGCGCAGCTGTTCAGGTGAGGTTCATAAACGTCACTCAAGCCTCCGTTAATTAAAATAGGTTTGTTTTCTTCTTACTAACGGAAATGTCAACGTGACAAAAAAGGACAGACGAACTTATTTAAAAATAGGTTTATGAATAATAAGGAAAGTGTCCAGGCGCTTAGTTTAAACCTTTGTTCTAGTTGGAAATGGCGATTTTTTTTTATTGAAAGAGGAAGGCAAACGAGCATGCGGGACACCTGATGGTAAGCGATTACCCTAGCAACCCCGAGAGTCACTTAGTCCGTTGCCGGCCTTTAAGGAGGAAAAGGGATAGAGGAAATGGGGGGGGGGCTTCCGGTATTCGCTGACCGTACGAAATGCAACTGGGGTGCTGTTGCTTCACGCCGATTTTCTGCGATAGTGTGCTACTTCCCCGGATGAGCCCATTCGTACGGCAACAAATGGCTACAGTATGGCTCTCCCACTAAGATTATCAAGAAGATGGCGAAATGTACATTACCCCGAATTTACACTAGTAGAGCCGACTTGCACCAACCTGGTTTAGACTGGTTAACTTGACGTATTTGTGTCGTCTGGCATTACGTTAAGCCCGGGTTAGTGTGTAACCCAAGTCGTTGCAAGTCGGCCTAAGAATAATTGTGTAAGTTGCATTACATTGCGAGTACGTGAAGCGAACAAGTGAGAAGTAGTCGATCGAGCGCCGCAATGTGATGCAACACACGATTTTTTTTTTACTGCTATGAAGTCGGGGTTAAGAGCGGGGCAGGTCTTAGAATATGTAAAGTTAACCCTGATAAATGGTGTTTCGATGCGTCGAGACATTTGATAGCAACGCATGCAACTAAAGGCGAGTTTCTTTCTAGTTAACGCAATATTTCGTTTTTATTCCCAAAATTAACCAAACGCCGTATAAATAAATTTTATTTGGGTCCATCAACTTTTCTTTGCCACTCGTTGCCTTGGAGATGTCCCCTGGGTAACTGGTCTAAAATAAGACTTTCTAAGGCACCATTTCATCAAGCGTTAGTAGTTTCGACAGCTGTTATGCCAATTCCTTCACGTTTCATGTCCTAAGCATGCAAATCCTGACTTTCAGGTCAGTGGGGTCTTAGAAAATCATATTTTTGATGAGTTACCCAGGGGACATCTCCATGGCAACGAATGACAGTGAACTGTTGATTGGCCCATTTACGAGTAACCTTATTTCTACCATGTGCAATCATTTACGATCCTGTTGATTTGCAATAAGCTTTGCTTTCAGTAGGGTCATGCGAGACTTTTCTGAGATCGTTATTAAATTTATTATAAATTCTAATATTTTTTGCGGTATATTTCAGTTCATTCCAACACTAGCTTTACTAATATAAGTTAACACAACTCGTTCTTAGGTGTCACAAAAGCAATGTGTCATTGATGTGGTTAAAACCTACTCTAATATCCTGTTCTATGCATCTAAGGGTGCGTTTCCATCACAGAACTATATCTGGATAGATGGAAAGAGTGTATTTATTTCGCGTGTCGAAAAGAAGGGCTAATGCCCGTTTTCACCAACGACACTTAAGTCATCACCTAGTCAGGGGACCCCTATCCTAAGTGGCCCCTTATATCTCTCCCTAACCTAATTTGGTTTTCACCATCTTAGGTAACGCCTTAATAGGGGTTACTTAACTAATGCCCGTTTTCACCAACGACTCCTAAAATTTAAGGGATCCCTTAGCTCTTTTAGGGGACACCTAAGATCAATTTCCGTTTCACCAACGCTTAAGTAACACCTAACTGCTTAGGGGGTCCCGTAAGTTTAGGGGGTCGAATATTGACCCCCTAGCGCTAAGTGACAGTTCGCGCAGTCGCAGATGCGTTTTAATTTTTATAGGTTATCGTGCATTTGTTATGCAATAATTAACTTGATTGATAATATTAATATAAAATGGAAGGCTATTTAAATGATTTTGTAGAGTTTGGAAGCTGTTGAATAAATAGATTTAATATTCACATCAAAGTTGTTTAGATCAGACTGAAGATCAGATGATTTATCAAAGTATGATAGGTACTAAAGATTTTTCATAAGATATACCTACTCGTAGAATGTCGAAAGAAACCGTGCTTTTCATACTTGAAAAAATTTAACATTAGAGGTATTTGGAATATAAGAATAACCCAAAACAGAAGAAGAATAGTTCTGTATAAAGGAAGGCCTCATCGCAGTTGGACGAATGCCTAATACTAATTATCCATCATCAGTCTATTCTTGACCCTCAGAATACGAAACAAACCAGAAGCCGCGTTCAATCATAACGCCGCGCACTGTGTCAATTTATTATTGATTTCGCTATCCGTTTACACTTGAAATAATAATCCTATTCTGTTTTTTTATAAACCCAACGGCATTTCTGCAAGTAGGAACCACATGAGAAGCGATTAATTAACATACGCGCTCGCGGGTTCTGGTCTGTTCTGTATTATACGGGTTTCAAAGAAATCGAATAACACAATACTTTGAAAATATGTACAGTTCATGAATAAATTATCAGATAACTAATCATTCCAGTTTCAGTCAATGAATGCTCGCTAATAAACTACAATCATCGCACCGAAAGTTCGAAAAAAAATTGATAGTTATAAACTGTTCTGATTTTTCTGGATGGCAAAGATAATGCCATACAGCCTAGTCAACATTTAAAAATAAGAAATAAGACGTCAATTTAGTATTAATTATATATCTGTATAGTTTTTCTATGTTTTTATAATGTTGGTTTAATTTTTTACAGACGATTTTTGAAGTTATTTCTCTTAAAAAAAATTATCGATACAAAACCGGTTTTAGAAATCACTATAGCTAAAACAAACCGTCACTAATGCCCGTTTTCACCAACGACACTTAAGTCATCACCTAGTCATGGGACCCCTATCTTAAGTGGCCCCTTATATCTCTCCCTAACCTAATTTCGTTTTCACCATCTTAGGTAACGCCTTAATAGGGGTTACTTAACTAAGTGACGGTTTGTTTTAGCTATAGTGATTTCTAAAACCGGTTTTGTATCGATAATTTTTTTTAAGAGAAATAACTTCAAAAATCGTCTGCAAAAAATTAAACCAACATTATAAAAACATAGAAAAACTATACAGATATATAATTAATACTAAATTGACGTCTTATTTTTTAATGTTGACTAGGCTGTATGGCATTATCTTTGCCATCCAGAAAAATCAGAACAGTTTATAACTATCAAATTTTTTTCGAACTTTCGGTGCGATGATTGTAGTTTATTAGCGAGCATTCATTGACTGAAACTGGAATGATTAGTTATCTGATAATTTATTCATGAACTGTACATATTTTCAAAGTATTGTGTTATTCGATTTCTTTGAAACCCGTATAATACAGAACAGACCAGAACCCGCGAGCGCGCATGTTAATTAATCGCTTCTCATGTGGTTCCTACATGCAGAAATGCCGTTGGGTTTATAAAAAAACAGAATAGGATTATTATTTTAAGTGTAAACGGATAGCGAAATCAATAATAAATTGACACAGTGCGCGGCGTTATGATTGAACTCGGCTTCTGGTTTGTTTTGTATTCTGAGGGTCAAGAATAGACTGATGATGGATAATTAGTATTAGGCATTCGTCCAACTGCGATGAGGCCTTCCTTTATACAGAACTATTCTTCTTCTGTTTTGGGTTATTCTTATATTCTAAATACCTCTAATGTTAAATTTTTCAAGTATGAAAAGCACGTTTTCTTTCGACATTCTGCGAGTAGGTATATCTTATGAAAAATCTTTAGTACCTATCATACTTTGATAAATCATCTGATCTTCAGTCTGATCTAAATAACTTTGATGTGAATATTAAATCTATTTATTCAACAGCTTCCAAACTCTACAAAATCATTTAAATAGCCTTCCATTTTATATAAATATTATCAATCAAGTTAATTATTGCATAACAAATGCACGATAACCTATAAAAATTAAAACGCATCTGCGACTGCGCGAACTGTCACTTAGCGCTAGGGGGTCAATATTCGAGCCCCTAAACTTACGGGACCCCCCTAAGCAGTTAGGTGTTACTTAAGCGTTGGTGAAACGGAAATTGATCTTAGGTGTCCCCTAAAAGAGCTAAGGGATCCCTTAAATTTTAGGAGTCGTTGGTGAAAACGGGCATAAGAACTTCATTACGCGTGCCAGCTCCCGACCGCTTTCCGCGTGCGACGTCAGTTTTTAAAAACCAAATACCTTGTTGTTCATCAGTTAACTGTTGAAACACCACCACAAAAGTTGGAGCTATATTTCCTCACTAAGTAACACTCGTGATGTCAAAACATGTACACAAAACGTTACACGTTATGTTCCCATACAAATCGATGGACTCTTTCCTTCTACTCCGATATAGTTCTGTGGTTCCCACTGACGCAGAGATGGGTAGAGCGGGAAGAAGATGACCGTGACTTGACCAATCATAGTGCTTGAAATCTCCATTCCTTATCAGTGGAAACGCAACCTTACCTAACACAACATACGGTTATAAGTTTATCGCCAAGATATCTTTGATACAAATAACTACTTGGTTGTAAAACTTATAAATAAGGAATGGGATATGCCAGCCGGTCAGCTTGGTCTTTGCCGCTTCTTATCATGTTGCTGTTATAAGGGGGGCATTCCACTTATTACAGATGTTTAATTAAATGAGTGTAATAATATGAATATGAGAGTAACAGCCTTATTACACGAGCGAGTTTTGTATTGAGGCGATCACGCAACGTGTTCGCTGCGAGCGATATTAGTATGAAGCACTCGCTCGCAAATCGCTAGTGTGATACGATAAGACTAAGATTCAAAAGCAAGCTACGTTTGATTAAATGTTTGATAAGTGGAATACTTCCCTGACACCCAAAAACGAGAAGACTAACAGTCGTCTTTTGCTTATCGCTTACTACAAAGCGGGCTGAAACGATCTTCTCCGAGGTAAAACTAACAAATTAACCGTAAGCATGACGCACCTTTTCCTCCACCAGCTCGGTAATTAAACTAAAAGATTCTGTACATTTGAAGAGACCTACCTACCTTTATAACCGACACGACAATATTTTTGTTGATAGTTCCTGGTCTGATTTCCTCGCTGACACAGGGACAGGTGCCTTATTTAAAATTATTTTGCTGACGGCATGCTTACAATACTCCACTGTTTTTAATTTGATATGCTTCACGTAAACAATGACGGCTATCGCGAGTCAAAAATCCGCCACGATCGCTAGTGTCGAGTGAGTTCTATCTGTCAATTTCCACCAATCATAGGCCAGTAGCTTGTCTCTGGTTGGTGGAGAATGACAGATGGACCGCACTCGATACTAGCGGACCTGACAGATTTTAACTCGCGATAACTTTCATTTTATTGTCGCTAACATTTTTTAACAAGAAAGCGAAGATGTGTAGCATTTTAATAGAACCTGTTTCTGTCATTTAATTAAATATCTTTCTTTGCTTACAGCTTGTTCTGTTTTTACCGTGTTGTATTCTTTCTGCTTTATAGTATATTCTGGATTGGTTTATTGTTAATTAGTTAATTGTTTTTGTAGCGGCGAAGAGATATGCGAGAATAACGACAGTCAGGCGGACGAGGAGGAGTGGCCGCCATTTAAAAGAGTTGGCAACTTTGACCCGTACAGCGACGATCCGAGGCTTGCCGTCAAAAGGGTTAGTGTTTATTTTAGTCTGCTGCCTGTTCTGTGTCCAGATTAGCCGTATTCCGAGCTGCCAAGTACTTGTCCCAATGTACCACCTTGTCAAGCACGATATTTCCGGGATAAATACTGAAATCTGTGAATACACCACATTCATTATCACCAGCTCAGAATGAGAGGGCTTGGGCTACGGTTCCCACGCAACATCGAATTGCTTTGCTTTGACTAGGCTATCACGGCTTTTTTTTTCCCACATTACACGATTAGTAAATACCATCATATTTGGTAAATATCAGTGGAACATAGTATTCACTGGTCGTCTGGCCTTCTAGTACAGAAGCAGCGCTCTGATGGTAGTGACAAGTGAGTCTCGACATAAGCAGGCTTTTCTCCAGCAGTGGTTCAGTGGTGCTTGTGTTGTTGTAGGTGATCCTGTGCCCCCTGTCCGGAATGCTGACGATCGGCGGCGCGGCGGGACACATCGTCATCGCTAGCCTTAAAACCACGCCCAACACCGCTGAAGTCAAGGTATTTACTACGACCAAACCCAATGCCAGTTGAATCTAAAGTAAATCCAGTTTCAGGTCTGCTATAAATGCCATTGTGCTAAGTTCGGACCTTTGTTTGTAATGCGCTTTGTTTTCAATTATCTGGCGCAGGCTTTAACGTTTCGAAGCCCGGTCGCTACCTCGGTTAGCATGAAAAACTTCGGAAACCCAACAAATACACTGGAAAAAGTGCCAAAACCCATGCTACCAAACTTATCAGTAGTTGCCGCTTTGAAAACTGTTAATTTCGTACCATTATTTTTACTTACCTAACCGACAACCATAGAGTATTTTGCGTCCTATTGGTAGTTTATTTCATTGACTTGTAATTTTCGCATAAGACATGGCAAAGCACATCTTTTTACAGTTAAGAATTGGTTTTAATCAGAGTACGGAAGTACTATCTCTCTGGGGAGCCACGGGGGTCCAGAGGTTTTCACGCCGGCTGGGTAGCCGTAACGTTGAAACCTCCGTGGCTACCAGGGTTGGTAGCCACGGGAGTTTCAACGTTTTCCACGCTGTATCTGCTGGGTTTCGAAAGAAAGGTTAAGAATTTCAGGGAGCCATGAATCATGATGTATAAATGAGTAAACACGCTCCAAGATTATTGTTTTCCAGCACTGTCATTGCCTCTGTTATCCAGTCAGTGTCGGTGAACATCGTGTCGGATCGCGACGGTTTCGTGTGGAAGGGCCACGACCAGCTGACGCTGCGGGCCGGCGCGCTCACCTTCCCGCAGGGATACCAGGTCAGTGCTGCGCTGACAACTAGGAGTGATGATTGTGTCTTGATGCCTGTGTAGTTAATTTCTTAGAAAAAAAATGTTTTTATCATTTGTGTAAAGACACTTTGTGAAGTCTAACATATAGTCACAAGATACCGGTATCGGGTGAAGTTGATACGATGGCGTTGAAATTAGGAGGGAAATTGCTGCAGACAATTACGATGTGATGACTGCACCAAAGGTGTTGTAATCTTGGTGCTATTAAGAAGCCTGTTGAGTGTCACATGCGGTACCGGTGCAGGATTATAACGTAACGCTAGGTAATTTCGGCTGGACTGCCGCGCCAACAAAGTTTCCGAACGGACCATATGTATATTGGAGTCCTTGTTGCAGGCGACGTCGGTGGTGCAGCTGTCGCCGCCGGCGGCCGTGACGGCGCTGGCGGCGCAGTGGGAGTGGGGCGTGGTGGCGGCCGGCACCGCGCACGGGCTCTGCGCGCTCGACGCGCTGCAGGCGCGCCCGCTGGCGCACAAGTGCACGCTCAACCCGCACGGTCAGTCCGCTGGCAACCGCTTGGGGGCCCGCGTTAGTGCCGATATAGTGACATCATCTATACATAAATACATACATATAATCACGCCTCTTTCCCACGGGGGTAGGCAGAAACTATGGCTTGCCACTTGCTACGATCCTTGCACACCTCTTTAGCGTCCTCCACATTCATACATCTATATTACAATAATAACTACTTCATTATAATCACAATTTAAATTGAGTCTTACCCTAAACAGAACAGCCAGAATTGAGATTTCGCTACTTCGCACTGTCGCGCTTACCACCTTCACTATACTCGCTTACCCTCGCAGCAAAAGACCAGTGCCTCTTATGACAGCAAGGAAGCTGTCTACTCTGCCCACGGCAAACATGCCAGACGCACTACGCCGCCACAGCAATCGCAGTATAGTACGGAATGCGTTATTGTACTGTATTCTGAGTCTGTTGAGTGTTTTTTTTAGTAATAAGTGCATGCACACTATTTAAAAAATACAATACCAAAGTATGATTTCTGTATTTCAGACCACAGCGGCGCGGGCGACACGCCGATCTCGCGGCGAAAATCGTTCAAGAAATCGCTGCGCGAGTCGTTCCGCCGCCTGCGCAAGGGCCGCTCCCAGCGGAGACAGACCACCGCCGCAACGCCCACCTCGCCCACACAGGTAAGCTTATAAAATAGTTTAGCTTAAATAGTACATTACACAAGATGAAAGATCGATCGTATTTTAACGCACAAGCCGAAGGAGAGGACGATGTATACGCAATCTGAGTCTTTTTTTTTAACATTATCTGTAAAATAATAGACAAGATTCTAATTTGTTGATATTCGCGATAATTTTAATTTTTAGGATATTTAAATGCAGCAGTGTTTCAGAAAGTTTTTAAGCAGCTGGATTCGAACCAGTGACCCAGACAATCCGTACCACGCTCCGCCAATTAAGCCATACTTAACTGATCAGAGCTATCTCTGAGTAACTTAAGTAACCTGGTATTTTCTTTAGCCCCCAAAGAAGCCGGCGGCGGCAGAGGAGCCCGACGTGAAGCCGGTGGAGCGCGCGGTTGAAGCCCGCGCCAGCGACGACGCGTTCGGCTCCATGGTGCGCTGCCTGCACTTCGCGCGGACCTTCCTGATCATCAGTGAGTCGCGCGCCAGCGACGACGCGTTGTACAAGCGGAAGCCTCTTGTCAACTTCTTGTAATACACAGACTTCCGCTTGTATTTTTTCTTATACGATGAGGAAAGCAAACGAGCAAGTGGGTCACCTGATGGTAAGTGATCGCCACTGCCCATAGACACCCACAATCCCGGAGGGTTCGCAGGTGCGTTGCTAATCAAGAGAGCGAAAATGAAATGCCTCTTGTGCCCGTAATTACACCGGCTGTCTTACTCTCCACACCGGAACACAATAGTGCAATCACTGCTGCTTAGCGGCAGGATTAGCCAGTAAGATGGTAGTAGTGATCCGGACGGACCTCGCAGAAGGTCGTGCCACCCGCAACAAAGCATTACAAGTTAGTTAAGAGACAAGCCCCCGCGTTTCAGCAGGTTTAGCATATGAGACGTGCGAACGTGAGAGCCTTTGTCCGTCCACTCTAAAAACAGAGTTTAATGCTGGTTGTAAATTCGCAGCGCAAAGCTCGACGCCGACGCTGTGGGCGGGCACCAACAACGGCACCGTGTTCGCGTTCACGCTCACCGTGCCCAACACCAACAAGAGGAAAGACGAGCCCGTGAGTACCAACACACAACACAATACTGGTTTTAATCCCCTACTCAAAAAGTTATGTTATAAGTTTGACGTGTGTTTTGAGATATTTTACTTTGAAATAAAAATTACGGTTTTGTTCAACTTTCTAAGTTGTAGCTTATTATTGTTGAGTAAACAGGTATTTAGGCCTGCGAGCTAAAACTATCATCTACTTGCAATGCCTGAGATTTAAGGCTTTATTTAAAATCGCAGTATGTTGGTATGAATGTAGTTTTTTCTGTATAAACGGTTTAGGTGTAATGACGTCCTGTGCTTTCCAAATTGATGTTACCTAAGTTTGAAATGTGACTACTCCAAAACTCGTAGTAATTTTAATTAAAATGTGACTAATGTTGTGACAGGTGACGTGCACGTTAGCGAAAGAGATTCAGTTGAAACACCGCGCGCCCGTTATAGGCATTACGGTGTTAGACGGGGCCGCGGTACCACTGCCCGATCCTCTGGAGGTAAGTCACTTCTACAAATCGTCGATTAACTCATGTTTTTTTGACATATGGGGAATTATATTCGTCTTCAATTCACCATATGGAACATCTTGGTATAGTTACATCGTCGTATATTTTTATTTGAAACAGGATACCACAACAAACAATTTGATTTTGTATATAGTGGCTCCAAGGGGTGTACAGATAAAGCGCATTCGACATACAAATAAATAAATAAATACCATGGGACAATTTGACACCAATTGACCTAGTCCCAAACTAGGCAAAGCCTGTACTATGGGTACTGGACAACGGATAAACATATTTATATAGATAAATACATACTTATATACATATTACACATATTATTCATCATACAAACATCTGCCCCGACCGGGATTTGAAC
This sequence comes from Clepsis dumicolana, assembly GCA_963691665.1. Classification (NCBI taxonomy): domain Eukaryota; kingdom Metazoa; phylum Arthropoda; class Insecta; order Lepidoptera; family Tortricidae; genus Clepsis; species Clepsis dumicolana. The sequence goes on along the minus strand of OY829516.1, from coordinate 12,119,752 downwards.
CCAGGATCTCAAGCTTCATAGTCAGGGTCTCTAACCACTAGGCTATCCGGTCGTCCAAGTATCTAATCTAAACCGATTGTAATGGCTGCCACCATGTGGCCTATTCTTCAATTCTTAAACAGACTCTTATCATCCGGCTACGACTACACGCTTAATTTTATTTGCACAAGCAAGCATGTACTATCGAACCAACTGAATCGTGACTACACACCCACTGTAGAGCCTTTTCGTAGAAAACGTCATGGTGACATCGCATTGCCTGACAAGGAAAATCATTATGACACTTACTGTGAGAACGTTCTACGGTGGATCAGGAATCAAATGGTTCGACTGTACATGTGCGTCAGGACGGCGAAGCGATAAACCGTTAGATTGAATTTGACTTCATAATCAATATTTGCACAAATGTTTGCGCACGCAAAATTGAGCGCGCAGCTACATCTTTTACTCCCTGTGATCGAGCTATTCATGAGGTGTGGCCATAGACATATATAGCAATGGGCCGGGCCCTTCGGTGCTCTGCTTTTGAAGCCAATTTTTTGCCACTAAAATTAGTGTCAGCCAGTGCCACGTCCGCACGGGTGCCGCCGGCCGGGTTCGCAACACCGTTCCTATTTCAAAATGTTCCAAAGGGCACATCCTGATGTTTGTATTAACGCGGCGCTGCAGGTGGAGCGCGGCGTGTCGGCGCTGCCCGAGCCGGGCACGCACCGCGTCGTCATCACGTCCGAGGAGCAGTTCAAGGTGTTCACGCTGCCCTCGCTCAAGCCGCACAACAAGTACAAGCTCACCGCGCACGAGGGCGCCAGGGTAAGCTTGTTGGGTCTACTTTGTGAGACTACGTTATTTAACAAGGGCTGTACGCCTGTAGGGTCCAGAGATTTCTTATTTGGGATTTTTCGGGATTCAATTGTAATAAAAAATTGTCATTATTTACAGACATATCATAAGTCCATACAAAACGTGTTTGTCTATGATGTAAATTGAACCCATCGCACTTATGATATATGCGTAGATGAAGTAATGTATGCAACTCTACATAATTAGGCCTTAAAACACTCGTGTGATCTTATTATGAAACTTAGCTTCGCCTCGTTTTATAAAACCACACTCGTGTTTTAATGACCTTCATTATGTAACAGTTGCATTCTGCTTCCTGTATTTACATGTATTTATCCATCTCCCCAGGTCCGGCGGACGGCGTTCGCGTGGTTCGAGTGCGGCGGCGCGGGCGGCACGCCGCACCGCGAATGCTGCCTGCTGTGCCTCACCAACCTCGGGGACTGCCTCGTGCTCAGCCCCGAGCTGCGGCGCCAGCTCAACGCCGCCGCCGTCAGAAAAGAGGACATCAAGTATGTCACTCTCACTGCTTTTCACCACATTCGGGAGTTGACCGCTTCGATCCCACTTACCTGCACAAGTTCCGTATATATCGGAAATCTTTGTCTGCGTAGAATTCGGTTAACTATCCCGCGGGAACTATACAATTTTCCGGGATAAAAGACATCCTATGTTTTAATCTAGGGTATAAGCTATCCCCATTCTAAATTTCATCTAAATCCGTCTAGCCGTTTCAGCGTGAAGAAGTAACAAACATACTCACAAACTTTCGCATTTATGATATTAATAGGATATATGTATATGCCATACTAAAGCTAAACGTTCGAAGAATAGCACTCGTGACATACCTGAGCGAACAGGCTTTTAGCGAGTCATGAGTAACATTTACAGCCCGAGCCACTAAGATCTCTATCTCGCCAAGGAAGATGCGATTCGGTCTGAACTGCCTTCACTTTTACCAACAACGCCGATTGATTCTGTAATTTGCCTATAAAATATAGAAACAAGTAACGTGGCGTGTGTTGTTGCAGCGGTATTTCAAGCCTGTGCTTCTCGAAGCGTGGCGAAGCTCTCTACCTGCACTCGTCGTCGGAACTGCAGCGGATCACGCTCTCCGCCACTAAGGTGACTATAACCACCACTGATAATTCCCAATGCAAAATTAATCTGATACGATATTTTTACATGTGCTTTACTTGTCCCATTTTGAGCAATCTTAAACGTCCTTGTCTAGCGCAAGGTTTCCCAGCATCTTTTTATATGTGCCTCCCTAATACTTTAAAACACTGAGCCTTCCCTCTCCTTTACTTGTTTTAAAAACCGGTTCAATGTTGAAGTTGGGGTCCCATAGTCTAACGCATTGCACCCTAAGCTTGACAACTGTTAACAACACGTTCGGCCGTTCAGTCATGGCCGCCCTTGAATAGTAGTTTATGCAACTGCTACATAATGAGTATGTTATGAGTAGAATAACGAATGTGTTTTTGTGAAACGAGGCGAAGCTGAGTTTCATAATAGGATCACACGAGTGTTTTAAGGCCTAATTATGTGGAGTTGCATACATTACTTTATCTACACACATTATAAGTACTTTAAGATGGGTTCAGAAGCCGAAGGCATGTATCATACCCATGCCTGTCACGAATTTGACTGTTTTTTTTTTAAATCATAGACAAACATACCGAGCTGACGTTTCGTAAACTGTTTTTTTTTTTTGTAAAAAAATAAATAAATATCACATTATTAATTATACATGTCGGACTGAACTCAACTTATATGCGTGAGTGATCCGTTTTATTTCACTATGATTGTAAATTACATACAATGACAATGCAAATTGGTTGTCAAATTCGATACATCGAATTCGATATCGAAAAGTCATTATGACATCGAATTCGACTATTACTTTACTGCTGGACCTCCTGGTGGTGGCTGTCGGCGAGAAGGCGTCGTCGTGCTGCAATGCTGGTCATTTTCTACGGTTTCTGAACCCACTATAGAGGACTTATGATATGTGTGTAGATAAAGTGCGTTTTCGCTATATCCAGTCCATATAAATATGTGCATGTACTCTGTTTGAAGTTGTAACGATGAGATAGTGACATGTTGTGATGCATTGCAGGTGACGGTGGCGCAGTGCCACGTGCTGCTGGCGCCGTGGGCGGCCGAGCTGCGCGGCCCCGCCCACGACACGCCGCTCACCAACGGAGAACATAAGGTATTATCATTGTTGTACCAAATAGTGACGGATACGCCACCCCTTCACCGCGCGCGGACAAGCAATATAGGTGATTAGGTTACTCGGTGACTTAGTCGCCAACGGCCACCGCGCAGGTGACATCTCCTTGACTTGCCCAATTACAACAGTTTCACATATTTTTTAACTGTACAAACAACACGAAAAATAAAAACAAAGCACAAGGAATCACATTCAATACGTAAATAAATAATGTACTCATTTTTTGTAAAGAAAAGCACGCATTTAAAATTATAATATTAATGCCAAATCATGCAGGGCCAACAATTTATTTCCCCACCTGATAAATTCCTACCTCTAACATTATGGCCAAATAACATAGGGCCATTAATTTTCCGACCTGATAAATCCCGACCCGAGTAGAAATTCGTAAAGAAAAACTCCCGGTGAACGTTCATAGAATATTTGTTTTTTATTTTTATTTTACTATAGCTTTGTTCGTTCATGGTAAATTGAATAAAACTATTACAGAAACTGACTATTCCACTGATTTTCTTTCTACTGATTTTCCAGTTTTTAGATCTACCGATTTAGACTGTGCATTATCTGTTCAATGACGACACTGAAATACCTTTTTTGTAATTTTTCCATTATTTTATATTTTTACCTTTGAAGCAGTTACGAAAGACTTGCCTTCCATTCCATTTGCCACTCTGTGAGCTTTCTCGTCTTTTATACCTAAAATATTATCAATAGTGGCTCTGAGAGCTGTAGACCTCGTGAGCTAATTTTTTTTCCAAAAAACTATAATTATCGAGCCTGCTTACAAAATTTTACACTGTAGAGGAGAACAGCTGGACAGACATACAAAAGCATTTTTGTCCCATTTGAAACGTTCATGCTTCGCTCGCTCGGTCAATAAAGAACGACCTGTTATTTTATGTTCGTAAATTAGCAGGTCATTGTTATCATGCGACTACTTGTTATTTTGTGGACATGAATTAGCAGGTCGGTACGGTAGTCGTACATTATCCAGATGGTATATTTGTCTGTGGTATATTCCCTTGAAGTTTGACATGTCAGTGTAATGACAGCTAATGAGTGAAGGCCGCATTTTGTCATCGCTAAATAGGTGCGTGGCCAGTCTTATGTTTAAAACTCTACTTGCAAGCGAAGTTAATAGCGGCTAATGTTGGATTGTGGGTCCTCAAGAAAGTATTTTTGGGAAGATTCTTTATAAATCAACTTTTAATTGCCACTCGTTGCCATGGAGATGTCCCCTGGGTAACTTGTCTAAAAATAAGATTTTCTTTGCCTGCTTAGGAGATGAAGCATAAAGGAATCGGCATATAACTGTTGAAAACCCTAACTTTTGATGGAGCGGTGCCTCAGAAAATCTTATTTTAGACGAGTAACCTGGGTAACCCCTGGGACATCTCCATGGCAAGGAATGGCAATGAAAAGTTGATTGACCCATATAATGTAAGCTTAATAAGTTTTTATGAATAAAAGGGCCTGTACTTGACTGTGACCGTGTTTGCCAGCCGGAGGAGACCGCCGAGGCGGCGCACGACGTGACGGCGGCGTCGGCCGACATCACCGTGGACTCGGTGCGCGAGCACGCGCCGCCCGCGCAGCCAGCGCCGCCCGACCTGCCCGCCGCGCTCGACATCAACCTGCAGGTAGCCAGCCTTTGCTATTAGTGGCAGAATAACGTTGAAGTAGAGCTTTACAACTGATCAAGTATGAAATATGCACTCGCCTTTTTCCAACAATACTATTGTATAGTGACGAACTATTTTCCATGGTTTCAGTCTGAAGAGTATTATAGACTTTTATTGAGTTTATGCTGGAGCTACTGTTATGATTGTGTGACCATAAAATGCTTACTCAACACCTTCATGGTGTTTAAATCGAAGCCTAATATCTACGGTTTCTAGCTTTGTACAAAATGTCACGCCTAACAGCGGATTATTACAATCCTACCAATACAGAACTCGCAAGTGAACACAAGTTCGATGGTGGTGAAGACGACGACGCGAACGGCCGTCAGCGACGCCGGCGCCGACGGCCACGCCACCACCACCACTACCACCACCACCAGCGCCACGGAAAACAGTGAGTCCGCTGAACCGGTTTAGCGGGCAGGCTTACCGGTATACCTGCCCGCTGACAGGTGCTGCCCGGCCTCCGCACGCCACCGGTACGAGGGGCATGCACGGGAGATCGACTTACGAGTCGTACAGTCTGCAGAAGTAGCTAAGCAACCGAAGCGGTCACAATGATTTGCACAAGCTCTTACGTCTATAACAATATTATAGAGCCGTGCTCAGATCATTGTGACCGCTTCGGTGGCTTAGGTACTTCTGCTACTGACTGTGCCTATACCTCTGGTTTAAACCACGACGGTTTCTTTCGTAGCTTTTTCGTGCCCATCACAGAAATCGCAATAACTAAGTAGGTATAGAAGTGCTTACGCTTAATTCTCCTAGGAGAACGCGTGTCGCCGTACCACGATGCTCTACTACTACATTATTATTATAAGCCTGGTGAAGTGTCCCACTGCTGGGCAAAGGCCTCCCCCATGTTCTCTACGCGTCCCGATCTTTAGCGGTTTCAGGCGTGAAACCACTACTACATAACAATTAATATAAGATAACTAGGTCGCGACCATTGTACTTGTGCGAAAGAGAAGTTACGTGTGCCAGAGAGAAGGCAAATCAAAAAGCGCCCTAATAAAAATGAATAATGACAGCATTTTATTATGAAAATAAGACTTACCGATGATATGTGATCCCTTTATAAGTATAATTACAAACTGGAATAGTTTCTGCAATTAAAAATGCTGCAAAACATAACTTTTAAGCACTTGATTTCACTCAGACGTTTCGAGCAGCACTAAGTCACTATTCGCGAGCTGGTGGCGTGCTACGCGTCACCAGTGTGGCGACAAGTGCCGCGTTTTATAAGCTACAAGTTACAATTTACAAGCGGAAGTCTCTTTCTAACAAAAGGTGATAGAACGAGACTTCCGCTTGTATATTGTATTTTGTAGCTTTATAAAACACGGCCAAGGTCGCGCTACTATGCAACATCTATACCTAGTTATTCCGATTTCTGTGGTGCCCATCGACTGTCCAGTATTGTGGTAGTGAAAAAGTAGCCGTAAAGCTAACCAGTCGATCTGACTCTTTACTTGTAGAGCCCGGCTTTGCTTAACGAATCGAATAAAATAAATAAATGTTATAACAAATGGGGTCTTGACACGCGTATACGATGTGTGTATCGTTTTTAGAATTCATGGGAAGCTTAGACCTTGACTTATAAATTCGATCTAATTAATATCAACAGCTTAATAATTGTTCGTCAAAAATATTAATACTATTTTCAACCTGAGACACATCACTGACAGAGTATTTTTCTAGTGTGTAGGTAAAATTTACTCACAAAACAATTTTATGTATCTTATGACCTATATCTATATTTTTATACTGGATTTAAACTTGCATGAGCAACAGTGCCTTGAAATGGCTTCGTATTTAATATTTTTAACGTTAGCAGAAACCCACGCCGAATATTTCTCATTTAAGTGCTAACGCACTACACTTTGTTTCAAATCCGCATTTCAGCCATTGAATTGCAGTGCTAGCAATAATACATTATACATAAACTCACCGGCACAATTAACCTCCCACCCTATTTTCCTTCGTTATTGTGAAAACTGTTATTTAATCAATGAATGCTTTTACAATAAATAGTAAAAATAACATGGACGTTTAATTGTGCCAGTGAGTATATTTAATTTTTATTTAATTTTTTATAAGATGTTTATATGAACTGCATTAATTTTATATTTAAGTAATGTTGGCCACGCACCTTTTACTTTATTTCTTTAGCGTTATGGTTCAATAATAATTTAATATTGAGTCTGTGCAGCGTGGCCAGTATTACTTGCTTCGTACACCAACCATATTTATATTTATGTTTAATGTTTGTTTGTATGTTTGACGGGCGCTTTGTGTTTTTGTTTGTAGTCCTAGAACACAGTCGCGAGGAAGGAGTCATCACCCGCATTGAGGTATCCCACACTTTGCTTTAATATCTACCTTATTCTTGAAATTTTAAAATACCGATTACCTTGCATGATCTCTAACCAGTTTACGTAATTATTCAGCTTTTTATCTAATGTTATGCTCCTTCGAAAAAAAAGCTTCTAAAAACGTTTTTTTGTCCAGAATATTATTAACTTGTTTATAACAATTTCGCTGTTGTCTACTAACAAAAATATCGCAATGTTGTGGCGTCCGCAATTGTCCGTTCTGATCAACGATTCCATTTTGCCAAAACATTATGATGAACCCTAAATGAGAAGAGTCGTATCACTTTTCATACAAATGAAAATTACTCAATAAACCGAATTGAAACCGATTTAGTCCCTAGTTTAAATGAAGTCTGATATTGATATATATTTAGGCATTCTTGTTTGTACAAAGAAAGTACGCTACTCTCATTTTCACGGTTATCACAAAAGGCGTTTTGTCGTTCATTGCGTCCCTTTCTAAAACAGTAGGAGAGACACACTGAGCGAGAAAACGACGCAAGTGCCATCCGTTGTATCCATACAAAGTGTAAGTTTAAAAATCGTTCAGAGCCGGGCAGTTCGCGGCCGCCACGCGTAGTCGAGAAGAACGTGCGGTGGTACTCATAAGGCGCGTTGCACACAGACGGGCACCGTGACGGTCCCCGCCGGCACTGACCCCAAACTCATCCTCGAGATGTTCGACCGGCAGCGCTCGCCGCTCGCCGTGCCCGTCGCGCCCGCCGGCGCCGAGACCAACTAGACACAAGCCTCACGCCACCGGACTTATTTATAAAATAAATACTACATTCACAATGGAATTACACTTGCGTGCAACGGCTATTCACGAACATTCAAGATTGGGGAGGATTATCTCCAATCTAGGATTGATTGGTACGAATGTTGACGTGGCTATACGCAAGTTTCTTTGCATTGTCTTGTGAATATACCTTACGGCGTTATATCATTGGTTTTCTTGTAAAGGTTGAATATAGGGGCAAGGGGACTGACGTGGACGTGATCCGTCAGAAAAAAATAGGCCGTGAAAATTGTATATTGAAATCCAACCAATAATATGCTGGCGTAATCTAGCTAAGCTTCTGAGTTGGTGATTTTTTTGTGCATTATAGTACTTCTGTTATATTTCGTACAGAATTATACTATTTACGCGCGATAGTTCTCTTGCCCCTCGTTTAAAATTAAATTAATTATTTTTCGCGTTACTTACGACAGCGGATTGTGTCGGGGATTTTTAAGTTATAACTTTGTTCAAATTTATTGTATTTTAATGTATCAGTTAATTAATTTGTTCATGACTTGTCCAAAGACTCGTCTTGTTTTACTTTCTAACACGTCAAAAAACTTTTGTTGTTTTTGTTTTAATAACTACGTATTATACTTTAGCTATCTACTTGTAATTATCTATAGCTACTCTTACTGCCATTATATTCCCTTCTTTTTCAATGGAGATTCCTACCGATATAACATTTATTTAGGAACTTATTATAAATCCTATTTGATAAGTAAAATTATTCCGCATTTTAATGTTATTTGAAAAGTTTAAATTTCAACTAGTTGTAAATTATCATATTTTTATTTCCATCGGTAGTATTATGAGTTTGACTTACTTATTTCGCAATGAATAATTTTTACTATTATCCCTGTCAATTACGTTAGCATGCGTGTACTTTACCTTGTAACTATTCTTTAGATGTATTTTTCGCTGGATGAATGGCATTTATTTGTACATTTAATATTATGGTAATGATGCATACCCGCTCTGACGTCTCGTACTTAACGATTGTTCGACACTTCAGTATGGCTGTTGTATCGTGATGCATTGGTGATTGCGTCCCTTGCATGTTTATTTGAGTACAAACCCGAGCGCCATAGCAACAATAGTTGTACAGCAATGCTGCAATATGATTGTGGATTGTTTTAATATTTATAGTTAAGTGAACAATGTGAATTGATGTACCAACCTAGCTTAATTAAGTTAAACTTTCAGACATTCAGAGTGAATGTGATGTGCCTATTTATTTCTTTTTTTATAATGATGAGAATTATATTTAGGTAAATAGTAATAAAACTTTTGACAAGTAGGTAATGACTAGAGTATTTTAATATAGTTAGCGTTTAAGTTCCAGGTCAAATCAGAGCAAAACCACGTTCTATTGTCAATTGTTTTAACGTAAGATTTTAAACATTACAAGCGTTTCATTTGGATTAAATTGTATATTCAGTAAATAATAATTTTATTAAATTATAATGAGTGGAAAGTTTTATGCAATATTTTTTTAACTTTTTTTGTAGAGATTTTTTTAATTTTATATTTACTGTTTTGCGATTTTAACACTTTGTACCTTATTCGACTGTTCGGCGTCGCGGCGGAGGCAGCTGGAGCGAGCGGGACAACAACATCACAACTTGTGATAAGGAATGAGCTTTGTTCTAAACTTGTATTTAATAGAGTAAGTTGAACGTGCCCGTTTCATATAAGGGCTTGCTAAACAACTTATCCGGTCTTGAACTACGCAGTAATGGTATACTGGAGCTGTCGAGCGCCCTCGACCGTTGTCCAAATCGCTTTTTTATAATTGTTATAATTATAACTGTACAATCTTCTCTATCTAGTATGGCATTTTTAAATATTTGATACGACACTTTGTATCCAATGTTCTTACGCAAAATAAATGCTAAGATAAAATTTTGTTGTTTTCTTTTAGAACGCTAGAAAGGTAGGTAACAATATGTAGGTATGTCGCTTTTAAGCGATAAGACCGCCTATTGTCCACCATACCTGTTTTTCTGTAATCTCCTTGTACTGTTTTGCGGTTTTCAATAAACTTTATTGCAAAGGAATAAAATCCAAAAAATAATACATAAGTGTATCTTTTCACACTACAATACATCGGCAGTATGTCAGCAGTACTTCTTAGGCATCAAAGCATCAAATAACCATTCTTTCTAAATAAATGATCTGAAGGATCACCTTCGGCCTTATCTTTAGGTATTTGTCGGTGAGGTAGGGATCGGTCGCTGGTCAGTTCAAATAGTAAAAAACCGCTAAGTGAGAGTTATTACTCGCGCACCGAGGGTTTCGTGGTTTGTGTTGTGAGACCTAGCGTCGTGCCAAATTTCATGACTAGGTCAATGGGAAGTATACCCTATAATTTTTTGATTCAGTTTGAAAACAAAAGAGTGATTCTAAACGCGATTTATTCTTGTGAGTCACATTCACCTTTGTACCTACTTTGTACCAACCTTCTACAAAAATGTGATCCCGTGAAGAAAAAAATGTTGCAATGTTCAAGCAATTTTATCAAGTTTGCCTCTTACAAAGAAAGTAGCACCCTCGTTAAATTTCCATATTTTTGCTCTTTGTCATAAAAGTATTGCATCTTTTCGATTTCTGGGCCTTGATTTATAAAGCTAAAAGCTTGCTAAAAGTTACAATTTACAAGCAGAAGTCTCATTCTATCACCTTTTGTTAGAAAGATACTTCCACTTGTAAATTTGTAACTTGTAGCTTTATAAAACAGCCCTGTACATACGTATAATCACGCCTCTTTCCCACGGGGGTAGGCAGAAACTATGGCTTGTAGTGCCACCTATAACGGTGTCTTCTTAGCATGCTTGTGATATAAAAATGAAATACGCCTTAATACTGTCAAAACAGTGTGACGTTGACGTTTCCGTACTTTCCGTACACAGAATGTGTAAACTGTTTTTCCTGTGTTTAGTCAATTGTTCCGTTCTTCATTCGCATATCAAACAAATATTATCGTCATTATGAGTATTTGTAGAACCTGTCTCAAGACTCCGGCCAGTAAAGACATATCAGGACTGGAAAACTACATAAACGAGGACAAGAAAAACTACCTCGACATCATGTTATTTTGTTTAGATATTACGGTAAATATGGCTAAAAGATAACCATTTAAATTATATTTTCAAAAATTTATTGTTTTACTATCATTGTAGGTTAATCGCGACTCAAATATTACAACGAATCTGTGCTACAACTGCTACAAAAAAATAATTTGTTTTTATAAATTCAAAGAGCTGTCCCTGAAAAACGACGCTTATTTGAAATCGATTCACCCAGAATCGATAAAAGAAGACAAAGCTGATGTGCTTGTAGGTGACACCGAGATCAAGAATGAGAATTGGTCGGTTTCGGATGTTGGCGATCACGGAGATGATTTAGAAAATTTTGCAATAGAAGTTAAGAAGGAAATAGAAGTTAAAGATGAAGTGGATGCATTAGCAGACCTCCAGTCGGATGACGAGTTTTTAAGTGTTATAAAAAAAGTCAAATATGACAGTATTACCAATGAGACCAAAGAAAATGGTGAGAAAACTCAAAAAATAATTTCCCTGGTATTCTCAAAAGGAGCCAATCTGCAATACTTTTTTACTTAATATTAAGTAGATTTTTAACGTAATGTTTTCTTCTAGTACCAATTCTCAAAAAACATGGCTGCCCAAAGAAAAAAAAACTAAAAGCTGTAAATGATAAAAGTAATGGACGGCAAGTTTGTGAAGAGTGTGGAAAAGCTGTCCGCAACTTGAAGGACCATGCCATTCAGCACCAGCCCAACTCTGAACGACGGAAACTTCCATGCAAGGTGTGCCCCAAGGTGTTCGGTAACTACAGTGCTCGAAGCAGGCACTACAAGATCAAGCATTTAGGTGTTAAGAAAAAATGTGATATTTGTAATAAGGGTGAGTAGAATAATTATTTTCAGTGCCTAGTAAATTATAAGCTTTCAATTACCATAAGCAGACAGAATAAACTCATCATTAACTATGAAAGCACCAATAGAGATAGATGCATATGTGACTGCTTAATTTTTCATGATTCGTTGTGTTTTCCACAATAGAGGTTTGGTATTGAAAAAGATTAGGAAAGACTTAGCTTGGGACTTTATCCATGAACACCAGTTACCAGTTCTAATTAAAATAAAGAACCAACCAAAGATAAGAAACTACCTGCCCTGACTCTGTTGCCTACCAACTCATACCAAAACAAAACCCTCACACCTGCCAGAAAAACACAATCAACAGGCCATGTAAAATGTACAGAGAAAATGATAAATTTATAACAGAGAAGGAATCCCCTTTAATATCTTCTTTTGTCTATGGTTACAGAGGTGGTGAGCCTCAGACAGCATAAGCTGGTGATGCACGACACGGCGGCGCTGCCGTACGGCTGCGTGCCGTGCGGCCGCCGCTTCATCTCGCAGTCGGCGCTGGAGCTGCACATGACCATACACACCAAGGACCGTGCGCACGAGTGCGACGTGTGCCAGAAGAAGTTTAGGGCGAAGCTGCATCTCTTGCTGCATAAGTGAGTTGTAATATCCTTATTCCTTAGGCAAAGGTTGATTTGTAGAGAGGGGTCTCTAAAGTATAAAGTATAATCCATTAAAGGGATAAGTTCGCCTTTATACTTTTATCTAATTGTTTGTTATCTGTATTTATTTCTTTATTTTCTGTACAATAAGGTGCTTACTTAGGTATACTGGGTCAAACAGATTAAACATGACATAGGTATATAAACTGATCACTAAAACTACCTTGCATGGCAATGCTGCGTATTTGTTTTAATAAGTTTTTTTTTGTTCCAGGCGACAAGTGCATGATCAGGAAAAAACGCACATGTGTCAATTTTGCTCAAAGACTTTCTTCAAGAAGTACCATTTACAAGTGCACTTAAGGTAAGAAACATATGTATTGTATGAAGGAACTGTAAAGCCAGGTATTCACTAGATGCACAACTTCACTCGATAACTCGCCAGATAAAGTCAAGTGAAGCTGCTGGATTTCACGGTATAAAAACCAGTAGAAAGTTTGATAGTAGAAAGTCGATCTGGTTCTTATGCCGCGATTGATTCCCTTGTGAATTCCTGGCTTGTACCTTGGGTATCCGCGCTGTTAACTGTGTTATCTGCACCCCGCTCAGGAGTCACACTAAGGAGAAGCCGTACGAGTGCACTGTCTGTGGCAAGTGCTTCTCGTCCACCAACATCCTGAAGAACCACCAGACTGTGCACAGCGACGTCAAGGAGCACAGCTGCCAGCTCTGCGACATGACTTTCGCCCGCTCCAGGTCAGTTGGGTATCCATTCTATACCCTTAAGACTCTAAATATTAATTGTTGTGCGCTCTCGTGCGAGTGGCGGGCCGTGAGGCTAGTCTGTCAGCCATTGCTCGTGACTCGATACGAGCCTGTCAGCCATTTACTCGTGCCTCGACTCGAGCCTGTCAGCCATTTGCTCATGACTCAACTCGAGTCTGTCAGCCATTTGCTCGTGACATAACTCGAGTCTATCAGTCATTTGCTCGTGACTCAATTCAAGTTTATCAGCAATTTGCTCGTGACTCGACTCCAGTCTGTCAGAAATTTGCTCGTGACTCGACGCGAGTCTGTCAGCCATTTGCTCGTGAATCGACTCACAGCTGGCTTGCCGTTCGCAACGCTCGGGTCGGGGGAGGTTTTTGCAATGTACACTGTTAATTGTTTTACAAATAGAGTTTTAGTTAAAAAAATTGTTTGCAGTTGGAGTTTGTTTCTTTTTATTTAATTACACTTGTTTACATCCAGCTACCTGAGGAACCACATGATAAGCCACACGCGGGAGCGGCGGCACCCGTGCCAGTACTGCGGGCTGCGCTTCGGGCGCTCCGACCACCGCAAGCGGCACGAGTGGACCGCGCACCAGAAACACGTCGCGCCCAGCGCCACCTAGCCACAACAGCGAGGACTTGAGGACTTAATTTAGCCCTTTGTATGGAAGGACAGGGAACGTTAACCTTGACTACTTAATTATAGTGGTAAAACTGTGTTTCTAGAGATATCAAGATACCACCAGACAATGGGTACAAAATGGTACGTAGGGTCTAATAGTACTTATATTATAGGGGTGAGCGGCCGTGGTGAGGGGTCGTAAAGTTCAATCTTAGGTTCAATTTGTCATTAGTTAATTTGTATGTCTTTATACGTTAAAATTTGCCGCCGTACTTGAAAAAGTATACAAAAAATTATTGGTATGCACTGAACTAATTTCTAGTTTCGTTAAATCGCTAGAGTTCTGAACAGTTACTATTAATTGACGTCTTTGATACCGGCGGTTGGTACAAATAAGCACGCCTCCTCCAGTAGCGGGCTTTGCACTTTCACTATTTTACTGTCATTTATTGGGGAATAAGAAGATCATCATGGTATTGTGAGAAGCGGGTATCGAAAAAAATTTAACTTCTTTTTATTATACTGTAAATTTAATACGTCTGCATATCATGTTTGTTACTTGTAAGTTGTATTTTGTTAAGAGTTCTAAGTTACTGTGGTCATGTATGACTATGGGTATGTTAAAGAAAAAAGTTCAAAATAAATTTATCTACATATATTTGTTAAAAAACAGTTTAATTAAAATCCACGTCAAACATTTCCCTCAGAAGTAAGTATGTTTATGGAAATGAAATGGAAACTAAATTTAAAGGTAACAAAAAAAGAAGCCCAAGGTTTGTACGATCATTTTATTATTAAAAATTCGTTCAAAGATAATACAAATTCCACACTCAAATCTCACACGTTACCAAATTTGCTAAAAAGTCACTCCAGTTTGGTCCAGTAGGATTGCCTTCAAAAACCAAAACCATATTACCTATCCGATTTGCAACTTGCATCTTGAAAAAACAGCATTTACGTAAACAGTGCCGTGTGTTTTAGTATTGTAGTAGTTCATTCATCATCATCTGGACCTCCGCAAAGTAACTCATCATAAGGACTATAAATATTACTAAGGCGACCCGCCAGTACCACTACGTGCAACCCATCACTTTAAGGGCACAGTGGTTTCTCAGCCACATTCTCCGACGCCTCTTCCTCTTCACACTCGCCTATTTCGGTCAGCTGGGGCGTTTCTCCGGGCTCAAAAATGTTCAGCGTGTTCATGATCTGCTCAAACTTTTCCTCCAAGTGAGGGAAGTCTCTATTGAGGGCTTCGACTATGTACTTGATGCGGTCATTGAGTGCGAGCGCCGAATTGTAATCTGCCAGTATGGCGGCTTTGGGTTTCCGGACGCGGACGGACTGGCGTTTGACAGCCGTGGCGAGCTCGTTGCCGAGGCGCTGACTGCGGACCACGCGCTCCAGGAGCTGCCAAAACAAAAACACTAGTATACTAAGCAGTACTGCAGTACCATGTTGGCGTCTTACCTGAGGAGCGACGAGAAGCGAGATCGGTGGGAATAGGATAGTTGGCCATTTCCTATGCACTACTATTCTATTATACTCAGCCGTTTCTCTGTCTCCGCCGTCTCCTGCGTCAGCCGCGTCAGCTACTAGTGGCGTCACTGACCCAGTGCTTCAGCCGCTCGGCGGCGCGGCACTCGCGCAGCAGCGTCGCGACGCGCTCCTCCAGCCGCGCGTTGTGCGCGTCTGTCTCCGCCGTCTCCTGCGTCAGCCGCGTCTGCTCCCGTTGCAGTCGCTCCATACGCAGTTTCGCGTCGCTTAGATCCTAAAATAATTTATTGATCGTTACACTAAAAAAAAAAATTCGCTGGCTAAGCAACGATCGCAGACCGCGTACGATAAATTACAGAATGCTCTGTAAATCAGCGCACCGACGTCCGCGCAGGGGCGTGGCGCCATAGAGCGAGATGTCCCCGTCTGTATTGTGTAGGCAACAATCATCGACCTCTCGATCTAACATCTCGGCTATATCACCAGCAATGACGTAAATCTACCGCAACCAGCTACTTACCCTGGTGACACGTTGCATGTCGGCGCGCGCCAGTCGCAGCTTGTGGTGGTACTGCGACTGCGACGTTTGTCCCGCCGCGCCGTGCGCCTTTTCTACCGCCGCCTGCAATCATACAAAAATATAACATGAGTACTCACCATCAACATCTTTGTTTCTGTGACTGGAAAGGGTTTGCCGAGGGTACAAACGAATTACGTAGATTGGTATGGGATGATCGAAACGACCGTGACCAGGCGTGATTTAGAAGCCAAAAGGCACCAACTCCGCGTTCCTGGTTCACGCCCACCAGACTTATGGTGCCATGAAAAACGTTGCATTTTCTCTTGGCATTTTTTACAGTCTACTACAGATTGTAAGTCCAATGATGTTGAGTGAGTCACATCATGTGACTGGTGAAACTCTTGGCATGCCGCTCCGACCTGCGCGCGGCTCTTGTCCATGGCGGTCTCGCGGCGCGTCACCAGCAGCGCCAGGTCGTCGGACAGCTTCTCGCCCGTGCGTCGCAGCTGCTCGCGCCGCACCTGCGTCATTCAATATAAACTATGGAGTCGAGTAGTACAAAGGTACCTATAGTCCGTTGCACGACCATCCAAGAATTGATCGTAATAGGTGTATAACTATGTAATTAATTACAATCCAGTTTTTGGGTCAATCAACTTTTTGTTGCCACTCGTTGCCATGGGGATGTCCCCTGGATAACTCATCTAAAATAAAATTCTAAGGCACCACACCGTCAAATGTTAAGAGTTTCGACAGTTATATTTGCCAATTCCTTGATGCTACATCTCCTAAGCATGCAAATCCTGACTTTCGGGGGAGTGGGGTTTTATAAAATCTTGTTTTATTAGAGTTGCCCAGGGGACATCTCCTTGGCAACGAGTAGCAACGAAAAGTTGATTGACTTATTTACCCACTAGTACTAAAGGTAAGGACAAATCAAATCTTTTCTAAAAACTTTCATTTTTGTCATCGGAATAAAGATCGTCATCTCGGCTTACCTCCATCCTATGAATCTCCGTCTTCATCTGTCCGATCTCGCCGACTGCCGACTTAGCGGCCTGCATGTTTTTCCTAAGCTCAACAGCCAAGATACCCTGATAAACAAAACATTTGGGAATAATTTATTGAATCAGGCGTTACTTTGCGGAGGTCCATATTTATGAACTAAAAAAGCAAAGTAATTGTTTTTTAGTTCATAAAACATTTGGGTACCATGAAAAATAGCTATAATCAAAATTCAAAATTTTATATATATTTATTATATATTATTTTAATAGGCAGTTCAATGCTCTTTTACACGTCATTTTTTTTAATCTACCAGCGCTTTCGGAAAGACCATGATTGCCAAGAAGAATTAGAAGAAGCTTTTTTCTCAAAAGGCACATCTTACCTTTCGTTGCCAAATAAGAGCCTCCCTTTGCACGCGATCCAGCTCTTGTGTGAGGTTTATCTTTTCTTTGTCCATTGTTTCTATAGCTTCTTCTAATTCAAAAACCTCTGCATCCGCGTCCTGTAACGAGAAAAATTACTGAAGTTGTCACAAGGTCACAACGCCACAAACATATCAGTATTAAATGCTAGCGAGCTAGGCTTGATATCCTGTTGTTAACCCTCATTTCAGGACATTCTAGTTTGAGTTCGAGTGACCGCCTGGTGTTGGTCGCCGTGCTCACTTGGTGACCACCATCTTACTGTTACGTGTCATGGAGCTACCTCTAGTTTTACTATCGGGTACTAGCACTAGTTCGGTTAAACATCTAGTTATAGAATTTATCCCCTGTTTCTATGAGTTTAGCTGCATAAGTAGCCATGCGTGAGCGTCTGGCGGTCGCTTCGCAATGACTAAATCGCCGCGCTTGCATACTCTAATTCTCCAATATAAGGTTAAGTACCTAATTATAAACTTGAGCTATTATCTGTGCATCTTCTTAAGCTCTGTATTTCATTATCCTATCTTGAGTTTAGCGGCCTAGTCATACATGCTCACGTATTGGTATTTATTTATTTATCGAATGGCTTACAAATTACACTTATAGCTTAAATTAAATTTACACTTCCTAAGGTATTACGGCTATTAAGGTAGGCAGCGCCTGGTGGTCGCGCCGGAGAGCCTTACCGCACTTACATACACGATTTCTCCAATATTCAGGTACTTAAACTTGCGCTATATCTGTCAATCTTCTTAAGCTCTCTATTCCATGGCCCTACCTTGAGTTTGGCGGCATAGTCGTGCGTGAGCGCCTGGGGTCGCGCTGCAGCGCCTCGCCGCGCTTACATACTCGACTTCTCCAATATCAGGTACCTACTAATAAACTTGCGCTATATCTGTCAATCTTCTTAAGCTCTCTATTCCATGGCCCTACCTTGAGTTTGGCGGCATAGTCGTGCGTGAGCGCCTGGGGTCGCGCTGCAGCGCCTCGCCGCGCTTACATACTCGACTTCTCCAATATCAGGTACCTACTAATAAACTTGCGCTATATCTGTCAATCTTCTTAAGCTCTCTATTCCACTGTCCCACTCATACCTTGAGTTTAGCGGCATAGTCGTGCGTGAGCGCCTGGTGGTCGCGGCGCAGCGCCTCGCCGCGCTGGCCGGCGTCGCGCCGCGCGCGCTCTAGCACCTCGAGGCGGCCGCGCAGCTCGCGCAGCACGCGCTCCACGCCGGCGCGCTCGGCCATCACCGTCTCGATGTCCGCCTGGATGCGCATCGTCTTCTGCTCGCAGATCTGGATCTCTGGAAACATATACCTAAGCTGTCAAGTGTCGGTAAGGTCAAGATGTTTTATAACATATCTGATGCGATAATTGTCATGTTTACATATTCTGAGCACTTTTAATAAAAAACTATAGTGAAATTTAATAAGTCGGTTATAGCCCGACACGTTTCAGAGTACACCCATACCCGAACACCCATACCCAGACACGAAATAGTACTTTTTGGTATAAGTGCGGAAAGTATGTAATTATGCACGAATACCGAGGTGTCTAGGCCCGAGCCGCAAGGCGAGGGTCGAGTCTCGAGAGTGTACCAAACGACGTTTTTTAATACATTTGCGAAAAAATTACAACGAGGCTGTGGGCCGCCCCACCACCACCCGCCGGTGCCGCGGGGGAGGAAGGCGGAGAAGAGCCGCCGGCGCCTTGGAAAAGTAAAAAGCACTAGTACGAAAAATACAACTTTCCGCATGAAACGTAGCTACAAAATGTACCACCTTTTGACCAACTGTATTAAAAAGTAATTGATTGCAAGTGTTGCAACTCAGAACTCAACATTCAATAAATTCTTTAGTGGAATGGACAGTCAGCTCTTATCTTTCTGTACAGGGTCGGCGGTTTATGATGAGTAGTGTGAGATGTCAGAAACACTTATTTGACAGGAATCATATTAATTTAGTGCTGACTCACGTTTGTTGATGAGGTTGACGTCGGCCACGACTTTGTGATGCTGCGCCGTCAGCTTGACCACGTGCCCCTGCAGCCGCAGCCACTCGTGCTGCATGCCCTCGGTGCGCTCGCGCAGCGCCTTGATCTGCATCTCCAGCTCTTCGATGCGCCGCTCTTGAGGGGACTTCATCTGTGGAAGAAATCAAGAGTAAAGCGCCATCGCTGAACAGATCCAAGATCTTTATTCATGTCTTGAAATCAGTCTAATATATTGTTGTCTAGGATATCACGTCGTGCCAGCTGGGAGACTAGCACGGGCTAGTTGTTGCTCTGTGCGTCCTTTACAGACTTAGTACCTCCGGACGGTGGTAGACGCTCTGTAGAAGGTCACCAGCTGCAAAACTCAGAGTACATAAGGCTCCGGTGCAGTCACGTTTATTTACATACCTACTGTTATTTGCAGTTCGGAAACAGACACGAACCATTCCATGCCATGCCCCGTTTCCCTACTCAAATCAATCATGTCAACTTGGCTACAAAATTGTTCCTTACATCAAAGACCTCCTTTAGCGTGACATTCTTCTTGGTGACGATGTCTAACTCCCGCTGCTTCCTCATCAACTCCAGCACTCTCTGGTCGTACTTCTCTTGCAGTTCGTCTATCTCCTTCTCACGAGCGCGGACCTTGGCCTGGTTGGCCTCCATCAAGCTGTTGTTCTTCGCTTGCTGGTTGCGGTACATTTCTATGTCGAGCATCACCTGGGCGTGCTGGTTCTCCATTGACGCTAGAGCCAATTCCTGTAGGAAAATAAAAATAATTAACTGTATTAGTTGTCCCGGTTAGTTTTTCTGGTTTTATGAGGTAGGAGATGCATTTTCTGATTAGAGAAGTTTTGCTAAGCTATTTTTAAAGTATTCGTACAAACCTGTTTTCTGGACATCTCCCTCATCTTTTTGATACCGTTCGCCATCGACTCGACAGCCTTGTCGTTCAGCAGGCATTCCTGTATGTTGTCCAGGATCTCATTCTCTAGCTTCAGCCGGTGTTCCGTTTTGCGATCGAAATCCTTCTCCGTACTGCTCAGTAGATTCATCATCGTTTGGTTTTCCTTTAAGATGTGGAAACACATTTTAAGAAAAACCTATTATGTTTATTAACGTGAAGGTAGTGATTTAGTTCTGCGCCAGTTTATGTACCTTATGGAGGCACCTGTATTATTTTTAAAATAATGAAATTTACCATTCTTATTAAGTTCTGATCTCTATCTGTCATCTCAATTGATTCTGTGAGCTCTGCTATTTGCGTCTCAATAGATACTCTTTTGGCGTCCTCTGCATCGACTGAAAATAAAATTGTGAGTAGGTATACTTATAACACGATTAGTTCGCCTTATTCAGCTGTTTGCTATTCGTTGTTGTCGGAAATTCGTCCTTTTATTATTTGTTTTAACTTTTTAAGTTTCAAACACTTAACATTTGTTAAGTGACTTAATTGTAAATTACAATTTGTAATACTAACAAAGCTTAGCGGCGGCGTTGATGTCATACGTCAGCTTGTCCTTGTTCATGGCGATCTCTTTGCTCTTGTTCATTTCTTCCATCACCACTTTCTTCGTGATCGCCAAGTTGCTGATCAGTGTGCGGTAGCTCTCTTGTAAAGACCTAATCAAAGATTTGTATAATCAATTCAAATTCATTAAATAAACAACACACAGTGACAGTCACTAAAACTTTGTACAATCGATAAGTACCCATGACATGACCTAACCTACTCATAAAAGAAAAACGCATTTCAAAACCATTAGCCCAGAAGAATGTTTCATCTGAATAGTACCTAACGCCACTTTTATAGACCAGAACTGTCGGTACGGTACGGTGTAATTACGGGCACAAGAGCCATTTCATCTTAGCTCTCTAGGTTGGCAACGCATCTGCAAACCCTCCAGGGTTGCGGGTGTATATGGGCAGTGGTGATCACTTACCATCAGGTGACCCACTTGCTCGTTTGCCTTCCTCGTTGTATAAAAAAAAAACTAACTATACATAAGATTCGTTAAACAGCACAAAAACAAATTAGAATCTGCAACAACTAAACTTCCAGGTGGTAGGACCTTGTGCAAGGTCCGTCCGGATAGCTACCACCATCTTACTCGCTAATCCTGCCGCTAAGCAGCAGTGCTTGCACTGTTGTGTTCCGGTGTGGAGAGTAAGACAGCCGGTGTAATTACGGGCACAAGAGCCATTTCATCTTAGCTCTCTAGGTTGGCAACGCATCTGCAAACTCCCCGGGGTTGCGGGTGTCTATGGGCAGTGGTGATCACTTACCATCAGGTGACCCACTTGCTTGTTTGCCTTCCTCGTCGTATAAAAAAAAACTATGGCACAAAATCTAACAGTACGGGGATGAGGATATGTGCTGTGTCCATGGGAGCTACATCCTACTTGTAGTAGTGGAATGAGCTCTTACTTGTAGTCTTCCCTAACGGAGTCGAACACCTTATCACGCTGTTGGATGTTGACTAGCACGGAGTTCCACAGGCTCACAAGCCGGCGCTTGTCCAGCTCCAGATCTTCTAGCTCTGTGCTGTACGCCGTCACCTGGGATAACCAACATCTGAAGAAACCCGTGGCAGGTTTGATGTTTCACCACTCAAGCAGAGAGTTCTTATACAATACAATACAAGAACGCTTTATTGAACACCACATAACTAACAAAACGGAAAAAAGGTACAAAGAAAATACAAGATAGCAATGGGCGACCCTATAAAGGTTTTTATGAGTTTTTATGTGTGAAAAGGAGAAATATGATGGCTAGAGTAGGCACTACTTAAACAGGGTGTCTTTTAGTATTATTTCACGTAGAAATAAGTGTTACCTACCTTATCGTTGATCTTCTCCATTTCGTTATTCTTTATCTCAAACTGCTTTTTGAACATCTCCAACTTAGACTCTAGCTTCCACACCTCGTTGCTCAGCCCGTAGATCACCATGTCCTAGAAATATTTCAAAACATCTTAAACTTTTTATGATTTTCCTGGAAAATAACTACACTGAGCAAGACTGCAATTGAACTAATAGGATAAAATTCATAGGCGATGGAGACGGCATCAGCACATTCAGGATAAAGCCACAGGATTGGTAGTGCCAGCTACCAGCAGTATAAAAAGGCGTTGAGCCACAGTACACAGCGCTACAGCCACGTTTTGCCACCGATTGCGAATTTCAGCCACGCAATTTCCCAGCAATGGTGTAAACTAACCAGCTCCCGCTTCTCATCAGCCATAGCCTTCTTCTCGGCGCGCATCTTGTCGGACATGCGTTGGCTGACGGTCAGCTCCGACTCCGTCTCCTCGCGCCACGCCTCCAACTGCCGGCAGAGCGACGTTAGAGCCTCCAGTTCCTCTGTCGCTTCGCGTTCTGGAGAAAACAATATAGTCTCTGATCGCTAACCGAGGTTATAGAACAATTTAAATATTACCACCATTACCACCACCATTAATATTACTCTAGCACCAGCATCAGCAAACCTGGTTCCACAATTGATATATTGTAGCCACTAGCCATATTACAGCCACGACATAAAGAAAAAGACACGGCAATGCCCATGTAAACGTGATATCAAGCAAAGTATGTCTAGATTTAGATCTCTAGATTTTGGAATAATACTTAGTTTACCGGCGTTGGTGTCCTGTTCAAGCTTCTCCTTGGCGTGCTTGTACCGATCGTTGGCCTCGCGCGCGCGCTGCTCCATCGCCACGCGGTCCGCCGTGTTCTGCGCAAGCGTCGCCTCGTACTCTTCGATCAGAGACTGTGAGTGAAAACAGACGCGGGTAAGTCAACAAGATTCATCATATTCTGGCTGATTGATATTGCAGTTGTACTTACCCGTTGAGCATTGGTATCGTGGTCATCGCGATAAATGGTTTCCAAATCCTTTTCGTACGCCAACTTGCTCAATCGAAGTTCGTCTCGCTGGAAATAAAAAAGAAAATAACCCGACTGCGTAGGTATGTCCTTTTTAACCGACTTCAAAAAAGGAGGAGGTTCTAAATTCATCTGAATATTTTTCTTCATTTAATAAGTAAGCAACAATACAGTGATGCAAGACTGAGATAGTCACTTTGACTAAGTAGTTATATAAGCGTCTGCTACGCATATGTAGGTAAAGTTAAAACGAACTACAGATATTCTGATCGCACTCCAACATTTGCGCACTTTGACGGTTCATACTACAACCTGGCAGATGTTCTAGTTCACCTTTCCCGACGCTTTTATGTGCCTAAACCCTGAGAGGCCCGTCTGTGGTCCCCACGGGAATCCTTAATTGATGCGCTGGCCAACTCCAGTTTGGGAATGACTCTACGTAGGTATAGGTATCCACCTCATAATCTTTCGTGTTCAACTATCCGGAGTCTCAACACAAAGTTACCAGATTAAGTATCTCCTCCTCGGCGATGGCGTTCTCCTTCTCGAGGAAGTGCTTGAGCGTGGCCTGGAACTTCTGCATTAGCGGGTGCGAAGCTTCCAGCACGGCCGGTAACGCGCCCATGTCGCGCTTGCCGCGCCATCTATGGGCACAACTAATTTATAGGGTATTTTTTTAATAATGCGCATTAACGATGTGCGCACACAGTCACACACACATCTTTTGTGCACTAGTAAAAATACCCCGTATAGTCATGTGTTTCCACCTGCTTTGTTCTGTTCTTTTCTTCGTTCGTTGTAGAGATCGCTCTGCAGCGCTAAGGCTACAAACTTTATCAGTAATTTTTTGTGTACCTTTTTTCAGTTGTGTTTGTTATGTGGGATTCATTAAACAGTTATGTATTGTTTTTTTTAACTACGATTAAATTGAGGTTAAAAAGCCGTGATAGCTAACTTAGTGGTTAACTTATGGCCTGTCAAGCGGAGGGTCGTTGGTTCAAGCCCCGGCACGCACCTGAGTTTTTCGGAATTTATGTGCGGAATTACATTTGTAATTTATCATGAGCTTTACGGTGAAGGAAAACATCGAAACCTGCACACTCCTGCGAATCCGCAATGGACCCGCGGGGGAACTATAGCCCAAGCCCTCTCATTCTGAGAGGAGGCCTGTGCCCAGCAGTGGGACGTAGAAAAGTCTGATGATGATGATAATTGAGGTTGACTCAAGTCTATCAACTAAAAATATTTGAATAGTTTTGCCGTCCTATCTATTAGTTTTGCCGTCCTATCTATTAGTTTTGCCGTCCTATCTATTAGTTTTGCCGTCCTATCTATTAGTTTTGCCGTCCTATCTATTAGTTTTGCCGTCCTATCTATTAGTTTTGCCGTCCTATCTATTAGTTTTGCCGTCCTATCTATTTGTTTTGCCGTCCTATCTATTAGTTTTGCCGTCCTATCTATTAGTTTTGCCGTCCTATCTATTAGTTTTGCCGTCCTATCTATTAGTTTTGCCGTCCTATCTATTAGTTTTGTCGCCCTATCTATTAGATTTGTATCTAATTGGTGTCTGTCCAAACTTCTGTACACTTACTCATCGAAGGCTTCGCGGCCGGCTTTCATACAGCGACACTTGTCGAGCGGACAAAGGCAGCAGTCGCACTCTCCTGGCTCCTGAAAACGAATAATCATGTTATAATCAAACTAACTTTTTGTATTATTTTATTTTTACGGTCATCCCGTTGAAATTATTTTTCACAAATTTCAAATTTGATGCGTACAATTTATACAATCAATCAATCAATGATTAGCGCCATGTCTCGCTTAGTAGGTGAACGTAGATGTTTCATACTAAGGTGTATTGGTCTCGCACAGAGATTATTGCACAGATGGCGTTAGCGAGTCAATATCGCTAAGTAACAAGATCTGATGCGTGAATATATAGGAGTTTTTCGTGCCAACTTCCAATTGCTCGGATAGCGTAATTGGATTAGCGCGTTACCACGGTATGGTAAAGGTTTGGGTTCGAACCCCAATTCGAGAACAAATTTTTCTGGTTTTTCTGTATATTTACGCATCAAATTTGAAATTTGTGAAAAAAAACATGTCATAATCGTCAATATTGTAAAAGGTAAGAAATTATGAAAATTGCACGTGGGAATGGGAATAACGACCTCATGAAACTTAACAGCAACTTACAGAAGTCCTATCCACGGCCAATAGGATCGGTAAATTGTACATAATCACATTATCATTATTACCCGCCTCTTCAGTCCCTTCGAGACCATGGACGCAACGGAAACGTCGCGTCCGAAACGTCGAAGTTATTAAATTCAAATTTAAATATAAAAGTTTTTTTACGCGATTAAGTCCTTGTATTTTCTTTGTGCCTTACTTGTTTTGACTGTTATGTGGTGTTCAATAAAGAGTTATTGTATTGTATTGTATTGTATTGTAAGTCCCTAGTATCATGATAATGTGTGTTAATCGCGAAAGTTTAAATCGGTAAATTGTAGTTTCTTACTTGATACACCATGATCTCATTCTTGTAAAGCAGGCACATCTCCTCGTGCACAACGATATCGTGGTCATCCCGAGGGCACTGGCACGCTGGAGTCAAAGGGGGCGAGGAGTCCTCGCTCGGGGCAGTGCAAGCGCAATCTGTCGACGCCCCTGATACCGACATCGTTCAAGCTTAGCCCTTGTTATGTATGTAATCGACTGATAACAAAATAAACGCCTGTAAATCTCGAAAAATCTCCCGTCAGCGGCTATTGCTAAGCGACCGATTTGAATTGACTAAACGGATCGCGCGACGCGTTGCCGCGGCAACGGGGTTTCCAGTTCATGTCAACAAACACGTGTGTTGCGAAGTCTCAAGTTTTGTAAGTTGCAACTGAATTATACAATGGTAAGTTCAATTAAAAATATAAATTTGGTTTTAAGTGCGGCTGTGTTTTAAAAGCCTTTTACTTCTGTCTAGAAAATAGTATCTGCTAATATCTACTTAGGAGGGCTCTCTCTTGGCTTTCCCCATTAGAGACTGTTCTAACCTACTATACTTAAATAAATATAATATAAATAGTCAAGATTAAGAGGTTTATCGCGGCGGTGCTCCCAAGATAAAGGTGGTCCAGAATAGCTAGCACCCCTTGTGAGCTTAGTAAAGCCTTCCCGTGATGCCACTTGCATCACCTATTTTGATCCCCCAGTACAAACTTTGTATGGGGGGGAATCAAAATAGGTTTTCCTAGTGGACATAATCACGTTCCTTCCCGCTATACGTATGTATATGTATAGATATCAGAAATCATACCTGACAATAAATCATTACCTACCATTTCGGGCCGTACTACCAAATATTAGGTACCTATTTGCCAATTTAGAAATACATTAATCTGCTTGTGGATATTAAGTACGGAGATTGTTCTTCCAATGAGGATACGTTGCAGATTCTGTCGCGGTCTAAACCGGCGGCGGACAGCCGCGCGGGCACCGCCGGCTCCGCGAAGCGGCACGCGCCTGAACTTGAGGACTTCATTATGAAGAGGGACTACATGGGCGCCCTGACTATGCTCGAGGTGGAGTAGCTATTCATAATAAGCTCCCTTTACAAGAGAGAACACAATAAAATCACAACATTTGAAGCACCAAGCTATATCGAGTTAACTAGGCCTTAGGCGCCAAATACTCGTAATGTGCATTTATTTCTAGTTTAGCACATACCTAGGCATTTTATTAGTTATCTTTTAAGTAGGACTCTTTCAATATCCGTGTCAATATTGCTTACCTACACTTACATTTTCGCATGTACCTCTTTCTTTGCCTTCGATCGAACTAAGACTTAATCCGATTTTTTGGGGTGAAACTTGATCACAACACTCAAGCTTTGACAATTCGTTCCCAAAATACACCGTTCTTCCTCCAGTTCCTAAAGAACGAGGGCAACACGGAGGTGTGGGCGGACGCCTGGGCTGCGTGGAGCTGGTTCCACCTGGGCGAGTACCGGCGCGCGCTGGACGCGTACCTGCGCGTGCGCGGCCGCGCCGACCTGGACGCGCGCGTCGCCGACACGCTGGACATGGACCTAGCTGTCTGCTACTTTTACCTCGGTCTGTATAAAGCCTCTGGCATCTGACTCCTCTGTCCTCGCGTTGAGAAGACAAGTATAAACACCACCGACCGGCGGGGTCCTTTGACTCATGTCCAAAGACTGCTCCGCTCCAAATACTATGGACGCGATCGCGCGAGTGACGAGGCGGCCACGAACCTCGCGGCTCGCCATGGCTCTTGCACGAGATTGTTAGTTAATACTCGTAAGCTAATATAAATGACAATCGTGCAGGAACTAACGCGCCGTGGGCAGCGTGGAGCTGGTTCCACTTATGCCTCGATCTGTATGAATCTGGCAACATTATATGGGGCATCTGCATTATATTTATTCGCAACCAGAGTACCTTTAGATAACAGACTGCAATTTTGGCTACGTGGCGCATATTATATGACGGTACTAAACACTTGAAGTGAGGGCAAATAGAAATAATTTCAGAGTCTAGCTCAGTGAAATCTTATTCCACTTATCATTTTGCAGGCATGTACAAAGAGTCGCAGGAAGCAGTTGAAGGCGCTCCCAACTGTGCACTGAAGGTAAATTCACTGAGACGTTCATTATTTTTACTGAAATATATTTCGCGGATAAGACCGAAACTTTTACTTTGCACTGCATTGTGTGACGTGTCTAAAAGTTTTGCCATAATAGCGGGAGCGCTTGATGTGATCATACAAAATTCTCCCGCATTCATTTCATTTCTGGCGGAGCGGTGCGGAGACGTGCAGAATCGGAGGCATATGCCCTCCCCCCCCCCCCCCCCCGTTCCTCTCGTAACGAGAGGAATGGGAGGGAGGCCACGGACCAACCACCCTCTTTTATAATTTACTTGGAAAGTCATTACGAAAAATGCCGCGGTGAGCGGGCCGGGGCAATGCGTCGTGATTGGTTCATAGTTAGTCATCTCGCTTGTCATCTGGTCGAAAACGAGCCGCGATTCGAGGCTAGAGAGATTTATAGGTGCAAATGAGCATATGCGTTTCGGAAACGTTCGCCCTGACATTTGGTGTCCAGAGGGTGGTTGGTCCGTCGGGGAGGCTAATGTGATTGGTCGATTCTGTACCTACCTGCTCACTCCGCGCCGCGTCACACCCTAGTTTTATCCCTTTTGCACGTAGGTACATAATAAATATTAATCACGTGATGTTTTTTTAGCAACTTAGTCGAAATAGTCTCTGCCCGCAGACGCGTCTCCAGTTCCACCTGGCCCACAAGCTGGGCGACGAGGAGACGCTGATGCGGGCGCACGCGGCGCTGCGAGACGTGCCGGAGGACCAGCTCAGCCTGGCCGCCGTGCACTACCTGCGCGCCCACTACCAGGAGGCTATCGATGTCTACAAGAAGCTGCTGCTGGAGAAACGGTGAGACACTTGTGTGGGCTTCAATTTATACTTAGATAGACTTTTCTCCGGAGCAACTTAATGAACATCTTTTCAGACGAGGACCCTGGTTCATAACGAGTTGTAATTTATATTACAAGCGGAAGTATCTTTCCAATACGAGTAGTTGAAAAAGGCTTCCGCTTGTAATACATACAAGTTACAAGTCGTTATGAAACAGGCCTCTGGGCAAGTGTTTTATTAGGAGTGCGCACTAAGTACCCACCCGATTGAAGACAGTTAATGGCAGATTGAAACTAGTCTATATTTCCATACCTTACCACACCATAGCAATTTTAGTAAGTTACACCACTGTTCAAATACAACAGAGGGTGTGTTATTTGTTTCGTATGGAACACAGTTTGATACACGAAACGTTTGACCAACAGATACTACAACTTTGAAAGAGAGGATACGGACTGGATTAAAGTTGTGAATCATGAATCAGGGTAACTTTATACAGAGCCAGTTTTTAACATGGTGTTAGAGTATTATAAATACATATTTTATTCTTATTACCTAGCTACTTTTCGCACATTCTTTTTTGTATCAATCCAACTATTAACAATATACATAATTAATTAGTATCTAATTAGTTATTTAAGTTTAGCTCTTTTTAAAAGTAGCTGTCAACTTGTCTACTACGAGTAGAAGTAAGGTCCTCTAGGATGACCACTAAATATGTGCCAGAGTAAAGGTTGTTCGGTCGGTTGGTCGTTGTTAGTTGAAACGGGTACCCACGAATCTTCTGTAGTATACTGGCTTTTGTACGTACCTAAGTTTAAACGCATAATGGCCGCTTCTAAAGGTCCGATATAAATGATTGCCTACTAAATACATATACTTAGTGTGCGTAATGACGAGCACGTTTTGGATCTTGGCCTTGTGGAATCCATTATTTTGAATCCCGTGCAGCGCTTACATGGCGCTGAACGTGTACGTGGCGCTGTGCTACTACAAGCTCGACTACTACGACGTGTCGCAGGAGGTGCTCGGGGTGTACCTCGCGCAGCACCCCTCCTCCAGCGTCGCCGGGAACCTCAAGGCTTGCAATCTCTTCAGGTCAGACAACCTTATCTAGGCCGACATGTTCCGGACTAATTCGTAGTCCTTCCTCTGGGAGCGCACGACCCGGCGGCGGCGAGACGCACACTAATAAAAATAACAAAAATGACAATAATAAAAATGACGATGAAAACGAGGGTAGTTGTGTGCCGCTGTCAGCTGCGTCTAGTAGTCGCGCGAGCAGAGCCGCGGCGCGCAGTGTGCGTCTCGCCGCCGCTGGGTCGTGCGCTCCCAGAGGAAGGACTACGTATTAGTCGGAAACATGTCGGGCTAAACTCGACTTATATACGTGAGTGATCCGTTTTTATATCACTATGATTGAGTCTCACGGTAGTTTCAAGGTTTTTACCTTATCTAGGCTTATAATAGCACAGAGGTGAATTTTCTCACGATGATTGAATCCCGGAATGGTAGGACGTAGGACATGGATATCTTGAAACAATACGTGCCTACTCCCTTTCTACCTACTCGTATACTCGTTAGTCCACTTGTATGTATTACGGTTTGTAGTTTGTAGTTTCCGCTCAAAAATTTTCAGAGACACAAATGATGAAGTGATTTTTATTAATTACGTAGTCATACTTCAGGCTCTACAATGGGAAGGCAGCTGAAACCGAACTGAAGCAGATATCTTCTGAACAGCACACGTTTGGCCAGGACTTGGTCAAACACAACTTGGTGGTGTTCAGGAACGGGGAAGGAGCTTTGAAGGTACGAAACAAGAGTTGTTTCCAAATTCTATTTACTTCTGAAACAATACTAAACTCAATTTTTATTTCTTGCGTCTATTGAGAACCCTGCAGGTTCAAATCTATCCAAGTTCTAAATATTGCATGTATTAACGTCATGTCGTCGGATCAAATCGCCAATAAACGTATTCATTCATACAGAGCATTCATCAGACTGCATGACTGTCATTAGCAACATGAATTTTAGCACTCTCGCAGATTCTATCCGTTTTGCAAAGAGATACTTAATATTTTATCTACACACAGTCATATCATAAGTCCTCTATAATGCGTTCAGAAACCGTAGAAAATAACCAGCATTGCAGCACGACGACGCCTCCGCCGCCAGCCCCAGCACCACCACCACCACAGCAGTAAAGTAATAGTCGAATTCGATGTCGTAATGACTTTTCGATATCGAATTCGATCTTTCAAATTTGAAAACCAACGTAATTTACAATCATAGTGAAATAAAATGGATCACTCACGTATATAAGTCATGTTCGGCCCGACAAGTATAAATAATAATGTGATATATATATATTTTTACAATAAAAAGCCTAAATTTTTATCGCCTAGCACTAAGCAGCAGAAATATGAAGTCGGTGCTTCATTCAAAGAATATTCCGCTCGCACCGCACCGACTTCATATTTCTGCTGCTTAGTGCTAGGCGATAAAAAACTTTAGGCTTTAGTTTCTGTTGTCCGAAATAAACGCATTTTATTTTATTTTATTTATTTATCATTATTTTAGAGGATTATTTTACGGTTTTTTTCTAAGGTTTTTTTTAAGGCGGTTTTACTTTTTTGTTAAAAGATTTTTATTTCACAATTTTACGTTGATTTAACAGTTTTAGAATTATCCTCCAACTCCTAACCGTTAAGGAGTTGTACCTTCCATCATCAGCTCATCAACATAAGATGATGTCTACCGGACGCAAATACTTGAATAGCCTTAGAAAATATATGAAACACATGATACGTACCTATATAATTTGAGGGTTGCCTTCGATTTCCCTGAGATCCCATCATCAGATCATAACTTGGTGACAGTGGGACCACCTCAGGAGTATACCCTTTCGAATAATGATTTAACATTTTCAGAATTATCCTCCAACTCCTAACCGCTAAGGAGTTGTACCTTCCATCATCAGCTCATCATCATGAGATGATGACTACCAGACGCAAATACTTGAATAACCTTGGAAAATATATGAAACACATAGTACGTGCCTGTAAAATTTGAGGGTTGCCCTCGATTTCCCTGGGATCCCATCATCAGATCATGACTTGGTGACAATGGAACTACCTCAGGAGTATACCCTTTCAAATAAAAAAAAAATTAAAAATCGGTCTACAATTGACGGAGTAATCAATGTACATAGATAAAAAAAAAATACATACAGTGGAACGTAGAACCTCCTCCTTTTTTTGAAGTCGGTTAAAAAACAGTCTAAGTCGTGACAGATATGGGTATGATATATGCCTTCGGTTTCTGAACCCATCTTAGAGTATGTACTTATAATATGTAGATAAAGTAATGTATGCAACTCCACATTATTAGGCCTTAAAACACTCGTGAGATCCTATTATGAAACTCAGCTTCGTCTCGTTTCATAAAAACACACTCGTGTTTTAAGGACCCTCATTATCTAGCAGTTGCATAAACTACTATTTATCCGCGACAAATGCTGGGGTGTTACGAATACAGGTGCTCCCAGAGCTAGTGGACGTGGTGCCCGAGGCGCGCCTGAACCTGGCCGGCTACCGGCTGCGCAGCCGCGAGTCGCTGGAGGCGCGCGCGCTGCTGGAGCCGCTGCAGCCCACGTCGCCGCTGCACTACATTCTGCGCGCCGTGGTGGCCGTGCGCCTGTACAACGACACGGGGGACGTGAGCTGACGCTGTACTCTTTGCAGATGATACTCGTACTCCCTGGGCTGGTGCTTTTTAACGTGGCTGGTTCACGCGTAACGCTTGACTCGTCCACTAGCCACTAGTCGCGGCCACTAAACGCGACCACTAGTAGCGAGCGCGGGCGACTCCCGCAGCTTGTGGCTCGCACGCGGACACTCGAACGCTCGGTTTGCGCCGGTGCTATACAAAACAAAATGTATGAAAAAACTCGTCCGCAGCTTGTGTGGTGGTGTGTATGCGTGTTTGAAGCTGGAGTCTAATCAGCCGCGAATCAGAATAGAATTTCATTGAAGCATGCAGTGAATTCCATTCTTCTCACTTTCTCTTGGTTCTAGATAGGGTCAAGGCTGATGTAGATGTATACTTTTGCGTGAAAGGAACTTCGTCTCCAGGAAGAGCAGATGAAGCTAGCCCAGCAGAGTTACCACCTGGTGGGCAGCTCGGCGTCGGAGTGCGACACGATCCCCGGCCGGCAGTGCATGGCCTCGTCCTACTTCCTCGCCGCTCAGTTCGAGGAAGTCCTGGTCTACCTTAACTCCATCAAGAGCTTCTTCGTCAACGATGATACTTTCAACTTTAACTATGCTCAGGTGAGACCTTGGAAAATGTGAGTGGCAGCGAGCACGATGTGTATCTGCACGCTGACATAAAGTGGTCGAAACATCCCATGACTCTGTCAATCAAAAGTACCTTTGTTAGTCGCTTTGGCATAAAGTAATACAGAAGGCCCTTTGAGCCCAATCTACTGACTGAACTGACTCACTATACAGCCATAGATTTACCTTCCGATGTCGTAGGCTAAAGTGGCGACGGGGTTCTACCGCGAGGCGGAGGAGTGTCTCCTGACGATCCAAGATGAAGCCATGCGAGCCTCGTTCACGTACCTCGCGTGCCTGGCGCGCTGCCACGTCATGAACAAGGACGCACACCTCGCCTGGGACATATGCGCCAAGGTACCATCAGTGACCGGGATTTCTTATGTAATCAATCTTACTAAGTTACTGTAATCAATCGAACTAAGGTAAAACTATCAAAATAAAAATTGTTATTACGAAAAAGGTGTAATTCAACCTCATCATTGAACAACGTCTGAGATGATACCAGAGCTGGATTATTATTTAAGATGCCCCGAGCACTCTTACATTTTAATAAAACTCTGTTCCGTCTTCAGTGGTCAGTTGAGTTTCTCTGTCTTTACATTTCCAAAAATAGGACGTATTTGTTTCAGTCGGCAGGCACTCCCGACAGCTTCGCGTTATTGCAGCTGGTCGCCAACGACAGCTACCGCATGGGGCAGTTCCTCGTTGCAGCGAAAGCGTTCCACATGCTGGACAGGTACTTATAGTTATTGCCAGCCATCGATCCAGAGTATTGCAGAATATATATTTATAACAATAATGTGGTATACGTTGTGTAGCTGATGTAGCAGGCACCGGATATAGATGGATGATTGTAAAACAGTAAGTAAGGCAAATGAGTTTAAAGTGCTTAGGTGCAGGAGCATATGTGCGAGTCGTTCGGCTTTCGAAAGCGTACTGCCCTGTCATTGGCTCATTGGACAGGCGTTGCACACATATTCATGCGCCCGTACACGGCTTTATTAAAAAACACACATACAAACAAGGCAGTTCAAACAGGTAAGTACCTACATTTGTAAACATAATATTTTTCTACCCTAATCTTAATTTTATCTCTTTAGTTTCAGGTGCAGTGCTTCAGGTCGTCTACATCCTCCCCCCCATTGTCCTACTAAGGACAATCATCATCAGCTGTGGGGAGCAGGGCTAAACGGGTCACAGGTCTCGTAAGGGTCCCGGTTTTTGTCTTTACATCCACGACGCGTACGCGTCCATCGGCGCCAGGGTGTACGCTCTCAATTCGTCCCATAGGCCACGTATTTCTAGACGATGCAGGATCTACGATAACCACGACGTCTCCTTGTTTTAGGTTCGGGACCTCGTTGCACCATTTCTGTCGCGGCACGAGGGCCGGCAGCACTTCGCGCATCCAGCGCTGCCAGAACATGTCAGTCAGTCTTTGCGCGATTCTCCACGACTTTTTCCTGTACATGTCGATATCATTAAATTCTCCAGCGATCGGTAAATTGTTTGAAGAGCCAAGGAGGAAGTGGTTAGGCGTTAAGCTTTCAGGATAATTGTGATCTACTGAAACGTGGCTCAACGGACGACTGTTTACTGAATTTTCAGCTTCTGCAAGCAACGTGATCAAAATTTCTTCTCGTGGTGCTCTTTCTTTCAGGACTACTTTCAGGGCCGTTTTCAGGCTGCGTACGAGTCGCTCCCACGCCCCTCCATGATGAGGGCTAGCAGGACAAATGAAATGCCATTCGAGCCCTCGGTTAGTTAGCTCGTTCTTCGTAGAGTCTGATTCGTTAATTTCAGCAAAGGATTTTTTCAGCTCGCCTTCAGCACCCCTCAGGTTGGTAGCGTTATCAGAGTACATCCGGTAGGGCCAACCACGCCGTGCTGCCATACGCCTTAAGGCCATTATGAATGAATCAGCTGACAGCGAAGGCACCAGTTCAATGTGTACCGCCCTTATCGTTAGGCACGTGAATAATACGCCATATCTCTTTTCGTGGCGGCGGCCATTTGTAATATGTAAGGGGCCGAATAAATCGACTCCACAGTGCGTGAATGGTCTTTGGTGGTGGGCAAGTCTAGCCTCGGGTAGGTCTCCCAGACGTGGATTCGTAGGCTTAGCCTTTTTGATTCGACAGAGCAAGCATCTCGACGCGACTGTACGCACCGTGGGCCTTAAATTCTGCAACCAGTATTTCTGGCGAATTTCATTTACAACAGTCTCGTTGCAGCCATGTCCCGCTTTCTCGTGGTAGTGTTTTGTTATCAATCTGGCGATACAGTCACGGCCGTCCAAAATTATAGGTCTTTTCAGGTCTACGCTGACATCCGAGGCCGCGTCTATCCTTCCATTGGCGCGTAATAGCAAGCATTTGTCAAGTGTGGGCGTTAATTTACGCAGGCGGCTATTCGACTCAATAGGTTTACCATTTTTCAGTAGGTAAATTTCTTCAGGAAACGTCTTCGCTTGTGAATAACGCAGCAGCGCAGTCTCAGCGCGCCGCATTATCTCCGTGGTGAGTTGAGCATTTTCTGAGCATCTTTTACACTTTTCTATAAATAGCAATACGTTTGCCATGCATCTCAATAAACGGATCCAAGACGAAAATCTCGACGGGTCAGGAACAGGAACAGGTAAGTCACAGCTACTGTCAGTGCATATTGTTATGTTAACTTGTAACATTTCGTTATTTATTTCACTTTTTTCAGGTTCGAACTTCGGCCACTCTTCAAGAGGCGTGTACAGGAATCGAGGACCCCGGAACCACTCGCAGTCAGGGCTCAGTTCGTAAGTATGTATTTTCGTAGCTTTGTCGGCTATATTTACTTTCGTGGGTATGTAGTTCCATTCGTGCGACTGAGATAATTCATCAATTTCGCCCAGTCGGTTAGCGACAAACACTTTGTAATTACGTGTGTCGTTTTTAATTTGATGTAATACTATAAGCGAGTCCGTCCAGAAATATCTCTTATCAATAGTTAACCGGCTTTCGCGCGCTATGGTATCAGCCAGCCGGCACGCGGTAACAGCTGATTGCAATTCTAGTTTGGGTATAGTTATATACTTGTTTACCGGAGCGGCACGGCACTTGCAGGCGATGAATGACACGCAAACATTGTTTTTATTTACTACGCGCCAATAGGCGACAGCGGCGAATGCGGTCGGCGCTGCATCGCAAAACACATGCAACTCAGTAGTCGTCTCGCTCTGGCGTGCCTCGTTGCTACGAGTTTTGTTTACGTTGCTATCTCCGTCGCACTGCAATCCCATGTGAAAATGATATCTTGGTATTTTCAAATATTGCAGTGATTGGAGTTCTGTTATCCAGTTTCGAAAGATAGTGTATTCCTTTTCAGGTATTTCGTCATCCCATTTACTTTCGGTTTTCCATATATTTTGCAAAATTATTTTCGCCTTCACAGTAAAAGGGGCAAGAAAGCCAAAAATGTCAAATATTGACATGAAGATGCGCAGGAGTTCTCTTTTCGTAGGTTTTCTTTGAAGGTTTATAATCTCAGCTGGAATGCGTTTGAATGATAAGTCGAAGCTGAACGAGTCGCTTGATGGGAACCAAAGCAGTCCGAGCGTTCTCTCAGGTAAGTCATCGCAACCGGTTTTGATCCTTATTGCTATTGCGCTTAAGGTTTCCTTTGGCGTGCATTCTAAGACTTCTTGTTTATTACAAATCCAGTTTCTTATTTTAAATCCACCCTGTTCATGAATTTCTGAGACCTCTTTTATTAATTTTAAGGCCGTGTTTTCGTCATCTACGCTCTCAATGTAGTCGTCCATATAATGGGATTTTAATATGGCTTCAGTGGCTTCAGGCATCGTCTTTTGAAATCGCAAGGCATTTTTGTTTTTTATGTGCTGCGCAATGAAGGGTGAGCAGTTTGTTCCGAATAATAGGGACGTCATAGCATATGTCTTAAGTTCAGAATGCTTGTCTTTGCGCCATAAAAAACGTAAGGCGTGCTGGTCTTCTTCTCTGATTTTTATGCGTAGGAACATGTCTTTAATGTCTCCCATTATGGCAACGGGCTTCTCTCGGAAGCGAAACATGATGCCCAGGAGTGATTGTAGAAGGTCAGGACCTTGTAGGAGATGGTCATTTAAGGAGTGACCGGCGACCGAAGAACGAGCATCAAAGACAAGTCTCAATTTTGCCTTGTTCGGATTATCTACTCCGAAGTGTGGTAGATACCATCTGCGAAGCGTAGGTAACGAGCATTCTTCATCTGATAACATTCGGGCGTACTCGTTTTCCAACAAATGTTTTATTCTTTCAGTGTATCTTGCGGCATAATTTTTGTCTAGTGTCATTTTTCGTTCGACGGCGAGAAATCTTTTATAAGCATTGGGATAAGAGTCGGGCATTTGCGTATTGTTCTTCCATGGAAGGCCGACTACCCATAATCCATTTTTTAAATTTGCAGATTTATCTACAATGTCGACTGCGCGAGTTTCATCTTTATTAACTCGTGGCTTAGAGTTGACTCCAATCGATTCGACGGAAAATGATTGCTTAACTAGTTCGTGCAATTGTTTATCTTCGCTGTCGTATTGTGCGTTGCTTGAATATTGATGCATAGCGGGGTTGTCTGCGTCGGCCAATGTGTGCGTCTCCCACCGTGCAGGGCAGGGGCCCGCGGGGGTGGCGAAGAGCGGGGCGTCGGCGGCGCAGGCGGCGGCCGGTGAGGCGCGCTCGTAATGCTCGTATAACGCTGTTGTCAATGCATGTTCAGCAGTTAAGGGTCGCTTAGCGAATGCAGGTGCGGGTACGATGCCGTGCAGGCACCAACCCTGCGGAGTAAGCGTAGCACATGGCTCGTTTATGCCACGGTAAACAGTCTTTAGAGTCATAAGCAGGTGAAAGTTATCCTGCCCAATTAGTAGTTTAGGTTTCACATCGGTACAGATTAAGCAGTCTTTTAAATTTCGTAAATGTTCATATTTATCAACTTTAACTTTTGATAGGTTTTGTGTCGGTAGGTCCAACTCACTTATTTTTCGCGCACGCAGGTTATAAATATCACCATTCATGTTCGAGAGTTTAATGTTCACCATTTCACTTTGACACACAATATGAGAGTTCCACGCACCTCGGATGCGTAATGTCTCAGTCTGACCTTGAAGATTTACACAGTTCGCAAGATCAGCTGACACTAATGAGACGGTGGCTCCGTCGTCTAGCAAAGCGTGCGTAGCAATAATGCCGGTCGGTCCTTGCAAGTTTACGCGAACTATTTTCAGCATAACACTAGTACCCGGAGACACTACAGTGTTTGTTACTGTCTCTGATGATGTCGAGCTATTATTGTTTATATTATTGTTGTTGCTCTCACTATCAGCACTTGTGATATGTTGATCAGTAGTTGGGTTATTGTTTCGATTGTTGTTATTGATGCGCGGAGAGGTTGAAGCGGGCCAGTGAAGTAATCGGTGGTGGGGTAGCCCGCAGTCCTCGGCGTCGCACGATGCGGCCGGGCAGGTATCTTTACCGTGCCCTAGCAACAAGCACTTCTGGCACAATTTATTAATCTTCACGAAGCGCCACCTGTCCTTGCGCAGAGCGCGTTTGAACTTTATGCAGCTTGATAGTGAGTGAATGGCGGTCCGGCAAAATTGACACTTAGCGCTGCGGTCACTGTCATTATTCAACACAGCATGAGTTTGGATTTTGCGTCCATCAAAATTTCTGTTTAACTTCGTATCTATTTGAGTATGAATATGGCTGATACCAGCTGACGCGATCTTCATGGCTTCAGTATGCAGGAAGTTAGATAACAGTTGCAGTTTAGCTTTGTTCTCATCTTGATTTTGATAAATATAATCTGCCCACTTGTTAATAAGTGCCGTGGGGCATTTTGATATGACGGTGTTAAACAACTCAGGGCTTCGCAAATAATCATTTTGATTTATTGACTCGGCGGCTGCCACGTAATTTTTTATTTTAACGGCGAAATTCACTAGCTCTGTATGATAATTCTGCGGTAAAGGCTGCAGTTTTTTAAATTGTGCAGCTAATTTGTTGATTATCAGTTCAGGTCTTCCAAATCGTAGCTCTAGAGCTTCTAGAATAGTACTCGGTGCAGAATCGGTGATAAGTAACGACGAAACTGCCTCTCTTGCTTCGCCGCGGAGACACTTGTTTAGTCTGGCAATATTTTCACTTTCACTGTAATTACATAATTTTGTGGATTCTTGATACGCTTTTTTAAATTGTAGCCACTCGAGTGATTCACCAGAAAATACCGGTAAATCTTTAGGTGTAGCTAATCTAGATAACATCTGAGTATTAGCGCTTTGTGTGGCGGTGGCTAAATTTTCCATAGCTTTCGCCAGGCGGCGGAAATCCTGAGACAGCATGGGGTCGGTAGCCGGCGGTACGGGACTGCCGGCGCGTGATTCGCGCTGACTTTGGTGGCTTCCCCCGAACCATCGTTCTACTTTTTCTGACGGTGTCAAGGATCTATCTTCACTACAACGGGGCCCTCGCGTTGCTTCATTGACGAGGTCGGCAATTTGGGCTGCTAACCTTTTGTCGATTAACTCTTTTTCAATATTCGCTTTAGCTTCAGCAGCCTCTAATTCTAACTGTTTCTTTCGCGCCGCAAGGGAAGATTTAGTAGATATTTTCTTTGAAGAAACCGATGCTTGTCTATAGGGTTCAGATTTCAAACTACCTCCCAATTTGTGCTTTACGTCGGCTAAATCCTTAAACTCGTCCTCTTTTTTGGAGCTCCTTTCCAGGGGACCTGTCTTGGCTGAGAGCACTTCGTCCGCTTGTTTCCCTTGTATCAACTTTTCTTTTTCAAGAGCGCTGCGCGTCTTAACCATTGTGCGCGGTGGTGTGTTGAACATATTTGGGAGCCTTGTTGTTTTAATGTTCATTCCTCGATGATCCGAGATCGAAGGACCAGATGTAGCTGATGTAGCAGGCACCGGATATAGATGGATGATTGTAAAACAGTAAGTAAGGCAAATGAGTTTAAAGTGCGTAGGTGCAGGAGCATATGTGCGAGTCGTTAGGCTTTCGAAAGCGTACTGCCCTGTCATTGGCTCATTGGACAGGCGTTGCACACATATTCATGCGCCCGTACACGGCTTTATTAAAAAACACACATACAAACAAGGCAGTTCAAACAGGTAAGTACCTACATTTGTGAACATAATATTTTTCTACCCTAATCTTAATTTTATCTCTTTAGTTTCAGGTGCAGTGCTTCAGGTCGTCTACACGTTGCAAGAAATGTACTTTATTACGAGACTTAGTCTTATCTCAAAAAGCAGCAACAAAGATTGATTGAAGAGTACTTCATTATTCGTTTCCTTCTCACACTGACTGTCGGTGCTGACGAGCTTGATCCCAGCTACGCGCCAACGGTCAGCATCGCGGAGCAGCGGCAGACGAAAGTTGGCTTACATTTTTCATGTCCGCAACAAAGACTGTGCGCTAAGATTGCGATTGTCGGTAGGCTGGACGGCGGGCCCGAGATGTGGGAAGGGCTTCGCGGCGCGGTGTGCGGCTGCGCGCAGGCGGCGGCGGCGGGGCGCGCAGGCGCCGCGGCCGACCTGCGCGACGCGCTGGCGCTGCTGCGCGGCGCGCGCGCGCCTCGCGCCGACCACATTCTACGCCCCATCGCGCGCTGGGCCCAGCAGAATAGGATACCGGTGTGATTGGACGTTAAGGTGTGCCGTGTAGGGTAGTGATCACTTCAGTGGCATAAAACCAGTGGTTTTAATGGTTGATCAGTTTTATTTATGGTGAAACCCAATATGGTCCTTCGAACCAGATTTGAATTTCAAACCAGAGATAGATTTTCAAATAAAGATCTTGTTTTGGCTGCATTTTATTGAGCAAATTTAAAAGAAACACTTTGTCTTTGGCCCATTTATGTAACCTCTATGCCCAGTCAATCAAGAAAAAACGTTTGGCTTAACAATTTCCTGCGGCGGCATGTCAGCTGGTGTAATATTGTAATTGACTCGCGTTGCCATACAAGACTAGACCGCTTTTTGCTTCAACGGAATCTATCAATACCTTTTCGCCATAGGTACGTTTTATATCAAAGGTTTTCAATGTTTCGCCTCCAATCCGTAACAGCGGGATTTCTATCAATTAATTAGTCGACAAATTTAAATAATAAATAAATAAATAAATATCATGGGACAATTTGACACCAATTGACCTAGTCCCAAACTAGGCAAAGCCTGTACTATGGCTACTAGACAACGGATAAACATACTTATATAGATAAATACATACTTATATACATATTAAACATCCAAGACCCGAGAACAAACATTCATATTCATCATACAAACATCTGCCCCGACCGGGATTTGAACCCGGGACCTCAAGCTTCATAGTCAGGGTCTCTAACCACTAGGCTATCCGGTCGTCAAATTACGGGTAGGATTGGTTATTACTGAATTAATTACTTAATAATGAAAACCGTGTCATAGTGAAATAAACGGATCACTCACGTATGTCAGTCGAGTATAGCTGTTTCGGACTAATCCGTAGTCCGTAGTCCTAGTAGCCGGTGGCGAGACGTAAACTGCGCGCCTCAGCTCTGCTCGCACGGCTGCTTGCCGCAACTGACGGCGGCTCACAACTACCCTCGTTTTCATCGGAATCTCACGGTAGTTTCATGTTAAAAGTGAAAACCGTGTCTGCTAAAAGTGTACGCGGTCGACTTCTTTTTATTTTTAAGTGATTTTCATTTCACCATACGATCATAATAGTGTCTAAGTAAAATTAGATTTAATTCAGGTCTAGGTAATTTCGAAAGCCCTTTAATTTGTTGATACCGCCATATAGAGATACAACTAGGCACCACAATTAACATACGGTGTGGTTGAGGATATGTCTTGCCCAAACGAAATGTTAATGGCTCTCGTTAGCAAACGGAAACATCACCCACTGCACTAGAAACCACGATATGGCATAGAAAAAAGTAGCTAAATTAAGTAACTGGGTAACTTAATGCAAAACGTGGCAGTGGCAATCAAGTGCTAAAAAACCCAAAAGCACTATGGTTTTTTTTTCTGAATGATTCATTCTTCATTAGATATTTTTTCAACTGCCGCGCCGTAACTTGTTATTTTAAATAAGAAAGTTATAAATGTGGTTCATATTCATTGGGTTCTTCACAAAAATGTAATACCTATTGTTTATTAGACCAAGACCAAACCACATGGAAATTGACAGAGTCCTTGTAAGTAAAATGTTTTAGTTGTACTTTACTTCTTTTGATTTTCTTCAAGTGTATCATTGTGATTGATCAATTTAATTCACATTTTCCTTAGATAACAACCAAATTTTGTAACACAAGGATTTAAGGATAAATAAAAATTTGAAAGAATACTGCAAAAATTGCATTAATTTATTAACTACAGGTACATTATATTTACATGTCTGTAAACGCGTCAAGATCAAGTTCGTAGGCAACAGTCAAAGCAGTACGAAATAAATAAACAATCCACGTGTCATTTGATCCGCATCGAGGTCCTGGGTCCTGGGTCCTGGGTCGCATTGCTGAACGACAGCCACCAAATAATACTTTTAACCTAACCGACAACTGGAGTTTCTAGAAGAAAACCGTTACACATCCTATTCTGTGCTCGCTCACACAAAATGCTAAGCTTCGCTCGCCTCCAATATCACAGACTAACCTTGCTTTAACTTGTCAAGCTCTCAAAGAGTGTCGTCCCGTGTCCTATAGCTAGAGTGGGTGTCGGTCAGCAATGCGGGGCGGGTGCGGGGCTAGCCCCAGGGGTGCGCGACGCCGGGTAGCGTCAGCTTGGCGACCGGCGCCGCCACGGCCACGGGCGCGGGCGCCACGCCGTACGGCGCGTGGGCCACTGCGACTGGGGCCTGCAACCACAGTTTTGGTTTATACTGAAACTGTAACTATGAAATAAAATCCTGCTTGGCATAAGGTATGTGTAGATATGTTTAAAAGGTAGCTCTAGTCCAGTTCATTATGCAAGTGCCCCAGACTTTGGTTTTTTCGATTACTTCATATTTAGTATACTTACTTAGCTGATGAATCTGCACGTTAATTTTACTTTTT
Organism: Clepsis dumicolana; assembly: GCA_963691665.1. NCBI lineage: Eukaryota > Metazoa > Arthropoda > Insecta > Lepidoptera > Tortricidae > Clepsis > Clepsis dumicolana. The sequence continues at coordinate 12,076,682 of OY829516.1, read as the reverse complement.
GCCCGATAGACACCTAGTGTCAATATTTTTTTATTAAAAGTTCAGTAGACTACGGTTAGTTACCTACCAAAAAAACACAATAGCGTATCATAACATCCGACTGCCTATGTTACGCTCAATCTTGCATTGCGTTTTGCAGTTTCTGTACTTGCTTATGGAACCAAATAGGCCTAATGGTATACGGTTTTGCTGGCTTCTACGGTCATCATCAAAAGTAGTTTGTCAATCATGTAGTACGACAAAGTACAAAGTGGCAGGCTATTTGTGACGCTGACTATACCACACAGTACCTACATACCAACTATTGCTTAATCATTGTAAAAGGGATTCTAAACGGGCAACGTGTTTCTGCAATATGTGGCCGGCAACTATTGCTGTCTGACTCTTAATATGAAAGCAGACAAAGATGGCCACATATTGCAGCAAAAATGTAGCCCGTTTAGAAGCTTAAGGATATTGAACAAGTGAAATTGATCGTGTTTCCGGAATTGAACGTTGTTATGAAGAAGTGTGCACTGACCGCGTGGGCCGCCGCGCCGGTGCGCTCCACCACGGCGTTGAACCCGTTGACCTTGTCGGCGGTGTAGGTGACGCGGCGCACGTGCCCGTCGGGCTCCACCAGGCTGTAGGAGCCGTGGACGACGCCGTTCTGCAGCGTCTCCGCCGCGTTCTTCTGGTCACCGGTCGCTGGGTCCGCCACGCCGTACGAGAAGCTGTATGCTGGGTTCGGGTCCACGGGTTCCGCGCGGATCACCTACATAAAGACGTTGAAAGTAAGCAGTAGTCTCCGCCAGTTTCGGACGGCTACCGCAATGGCCAGTGTCGTTAAAAAGGTTAGATGTTTAAAACTGGTAGAGAGCTCACAAGCACTCCTCAACAAATGGTATTCAAGCAAGTAGTTAGTTTATACGGGGCCCGCTCGGCTCGCAGTGGAAACCGGGCTAAATGGCGCGATAAAAATCGTGTTACTTTCGTTACACGCACTGCTGCTGTGTCCGATCGATTACTATGAATCCAAAGCTGCAGTAATATATTTCTCGCACCCATGTAGTTAGTTCCTTAGCCCCTTAGTCCCCCCTCTCCCTTCCATCCATGCAGACTTGCGACCAAAAGTCTCAGCGAGAAGGTTCGCTGCAAATTTTGGCGAATACGGCAAGTACGAGTAAGTTTAAGTAATTTGGCCACACTCACAATTTGTTGTAATTTATCCGTTGCTAGTAAAATCCCTTTAAAGCAGACGAAATACGGGAAAACAAGAAACTTATCACATTCTCGCTTGTCGGGTTTCTCGTGATTATTTCCCTTGAACAGGAGCAATTTTACCATCTTGGCGGACTTACGGGCGCTGCGACGGCGTGCGCGACCGGCGCCAGAGCAGGTGCATACGCCGGCGCGTACGCGGGGGCGGCGAGGGCTGGCGCGTACGCCGGAGCGGCCAGGGCCGGCGCGTACACCGGCACGGCAACAGCCGCCGCCAGCGCGCACCACAACACTAACAACTGCGAAACGACATGACAATAAATACACATTCAAAATGTCACTTTTAACACAAAAAATAAATGTGCTGTAAGACTCGTAAACTAGTATACATGGAGTCAAAGCAGCTGAATCTGGCGTGGGAAAAGTAATGGTCACGGATAATTACTTTCGACGATTTATCCTGTTTTGCTACACTATAAAAATCCAAAATACATAAACCCACGGAGCAGACGAAATAAAACCTGTCGCTCAAATGTTTATACTTGTGAATATGAAATGTATACGGAAAGAACGTCTAGTCACTTTTTTTTAAACGAGATTTTAATCTCAAAATGTAGAGCACTCAATAGACCATGAGTTACCACTCAGTTACAGACACAAATATTTAAGTATGTAACTTATCTTTTTAATCACTTCAAAAAAAGACGTATACGAAAATTACATGGATAATTATTAATTACCTACATCGTTCCAAACTTTCAAATCCCGATAACTAAAAAAAGTTGCTAAGGTGACTAGACATGTCCTTTCCGTGTACCCTTCATTGTAGTGCCGAAGGTTGAGGGTTGAAGTTATAAAATTGTCCCAACAAACGACGAATAGCCCACAAAGAGAATATCTATTTTAAAATCTGGTGGTATTGTATGGTGTAGCTACCTTAGCGATCATGTCTGCGTGCGCGCGCCGAGAGGTAGAGAACACGTGTGGCGGGTCCTGGGCCACGCATGCTATATAAAGGCTGCCCAGGAGTGCACTTGATACATATTTCGCAACCACGCACGGTAACGAGATACTTGCGGTGATAAAGTGTCTAATTTCTATGATTAAAACGCTTACAAAGAAAGTTAGGGCTCCTACAGACTATATAGAGCAAGCCCTTTAGAGTGAACAAAGCTCTTTTGTTAAAAATAAATCTTAGTTTCAGGCTTTCATCAGCCATAATGACTAGGTGAAGCAAATGAAAATAACCATTAGGAAAGAACTAAGTAAAATAATTGATTGAATCAGACAGACGTCACTTTGCGGAGAGAAAGAACTTACTGTTTGATAACACTGATAACTGCGAGCGGTTTGAATTACCTATAGTTACCTATAGCAGACTCCAAGAGATGCTTTGATAATTTTCTATTTTTAACAAAGGCCTAGGAATTAGACATAGAAAACAGAGTCCATTAATAGATATTAACAGCGAAAATACCTAATTTCATCACTTTTAACATGAAGCTACCGTGAGACTCAATCATAGTGAAATAAAAACGGATCACTCACGTATATAAGTCGCGTTTAGCCCGACATGTGTGTGCGTCTCGCCGCCGCTGGGTCGTGCGCTCCCAGAGGAAGGACTACGAATTAGTCCAAACATGTCGGGCTAAACTCAACTTACATACGTGAGTGATCCGTTTTTATTTCACTTTCATCACTTTTGTCGTCGTTAATGAAATATCAAAAAAATACTCTAGATATACTTACCTATACTATACTATTCAGCTCGAAGGACCAATACAATTTAGGCTGCGTTTTAGACATACCCTACTACTCCTGCTAGCATGCGTTACGCTGCCTCAAGCTCGCTCGTCACTTAGTGCATGTGCCTCCTCTTATTACTAGATATTTTAACAAAGGGAGAAACTGCTGGCTGCTAGTTATATTGAGTTCTTCCTATGTGCTCAAACCTCAAAAAAAAGATGCACAAAAATTGCCACGCTAATACTACAAAGTAGCACGTAGGTAACTATGGCTTTATAACATTAAAATAATATTAGTTTCGTGTAAATTTGGGCTCAAACTCGTTTACAGTAGTTTACGGTTCATTATTATGCAATGAATGTACATACCATACATTTCTCTAATGCACTTCAACCTCTCCTATCTTGAGGATAATGCTCAAGGCTCTGGAGCACTCTCATTCATAACAGACCATTATCAGCTGGCTGTTATGTAATCAATCAGGAACATGTAGAGTCCTTTTTTTAAATAGAGCTAATCATCAAGCTAAAGAAGATAGACGTTGTGTCGTATCGGGAGGTGAAAGAACTTGCATTGGAAAGAACGGACTGGAGACAACTGCATCGACAAGAGTAGCACTCTTAAATAAGATGATGATGATGAATCATTCCGCTAACAAATGCTAAAAACTATCAAAATTCAGAGTACCTAACCTACTAACTGATGAAACAACATACATACGAGCAAGTACTTACCACTAAAGTACCAAGTACATTCACTTCAGAATTCAATAGACCACACCTAGAGACAACAGTAAGGGCGGTGTGCATTACACAGATTTACTAACTAGACCAGTTGCATAGGATAATAAATACATGTTATTTTATGCTCTAAAATATATCAACGCTGTCAAGTCTTGTGGAGCAAATGCCGGGCAAGACTGAATATCGGCTAATGTCTTTTAATTGGTTGCAGACCGTGCAAGGAAGGCCGCTCACACGTTCGATTATGGGACATTTCATTAATAGTTTTAATGCCAATCGAGACCAATCAAATATTATTACCTTCGGGTTGGTTGATAATCAACACCTGAGGTTTTATCACAGCTTAAAACCATATTATGCCATTTTGGGTGTCTGAATTTTTTCTATCTTCTACTTTTTAAATACTCACAGAAACATCAATACACAGAAAAAAACAATACCACACTCTTTTTCTTTGGGCAGTCGTGTAAAAAACAGAAAATGCTAACCCCGGGAATCGAACCCGGATCCTTGACATCGTAGCCATAAGTTTTAAATATATGTTGGGTTCCTAATGAAATAAGTTCGCCTTTGTACATTTGCTTTTGTTCTGTTATCTGTATTTTTTTGTTTTATGTGCAATAAAGAGATATACATACATACATACATACATACAAATAATTATGTAACTAACTACTAACACAAACTTGTAGCGAATAAAATTGTAGTACCTAGACATAGTACCTACCTCACTAGCCAGAATTTCGTAATAGAGCATTAGTCAAAACTATATCAGCGGAAAGGACTTTGTATAGGAACATATTCACAAGAAGTGGGTCACACTGTCACACTCGATTCCGGTACGTACCGGCCACATGGTGCGTGCATTTTAAATTCATATCTAGCCGCGCCCAGTGTACTGCCAGACATATTTCAAGTAGATTAGTGGCTAGCCTAATAAGATGGCGATAGTGTGTAGATGCGAAAGTTGACAAATTTCATCTACACAAACACATGATGAAATTAATGGAAAACTGAATGGTATTTACTTAAGCGAAGTTTCACCATTTATTTTGTTACACATTTGTTTTGCTACACCCGGAAATCTACAGGTACAGACCCGTGCTTCACCTCGCTGTTTCACCCTGGGTGAAGCACGGGGTACTCACTCATTAGTCCCTGTGCTCCAACTGATATTATTTTGACAACTGATAGAACCCACACTCAATGATATATAGGTACAGAGAATCTGTGTTTAATTATAAAATTCAAAAATTCTAAATTCAAAATTTTATTCAGCAAATAGGCAGTTGAATGCTCTTTTACACGTAAATTTTTCGAGTCTACCAGCGCTTTCGGAAAGACCATGATTGCCAAGAAGAATGCGCCGCAAGAAACTTGGCACAAAGTCATTTTTTCTAAAAACAAGTTACATCAGATCTTACAATACGTAACCACAGATAAATTACACAAAGAAAGCTCACTCTATCATTTAAAAAAAATAAAGAGAAAAAAAAATACCGTATTTTAGAAAAAAGTGTAAAAAAATTAAATTATTAGAACAGCAAAACCAGAACACTTTAATTTATTGGCACGTTTTAATTGAGCAGGAGATGTATAGGGTCTCCAGGTCAAATATCTTTAGAATTACAAGGGGATGTATAGGGTCCCTGAATTAATACTATAATATGATACTTAATCTAAATGGCTTAGAGATGTATAGTCTCTAGGGTCAATTTAAACTAAATTTAAAGTCAGCAGAGGTGTAAAACGCCTCCACGGTCAAATAATAAGTATAATAATACATATACATAAACTGGAGATGTATATGGTCTCCAAATGTCAAATAACAAAATTGATGAAATATACATTTCATGTCATCATGTCAAATAAATAAAACATTATTTGTCAATTATATATAATTAGTACGTAGCGGACAACGGCAACAGAGCCAGACACCATACACGAATATCTTCGGGACGCAGCCAAGTCACATTGGTGTCCTAATTATCATCTGTTTTCGGGCCAAGTGGTATCATCACATAAGTATTCATCCACTTTGTAGTATGCTTTTTTCAGGAGAGCGGTCTTTATGTAGCTTTTGAATGAATTGTGAGGCAATTCCCATGCATCTACAGGCACTTTATTGTAGAACCTCACGCAATTTCCCAAAAACGACTTGCTGACTTTTCGTAGACGAAATTTAGGGACGGCAAGTTTATGCTTATTTCGATTGTTGAAACCATGCACATCCGACACTTTCTTAAAAGATTTGATGTTCTTATGTGTATACAATATTACATCATATATATACTGAGATGCCACTGTAAGGATGTCGATTTCTTTAAAGCGTTCTCTAAGTGAATCTCGGGAACCAAGATTGTAAATGGACCGGACCGCCCTCTTCTGCAGGATAAAGATTGTCTCTATGTCGGCCGCCTTGCCCCAAATTAGGATGCCATAAGACATAATGCTGCGAAAATAACTGAAGTAAACTAACCGCGCAGTTTCTACATTGGTGAATTGTCGGATTCTTCGTACAGCATAAGCGGCAGAGCTCAATCTACCAGCAAGACCAGATAGGTGTGGGCTCCATTGCAAATTGCGATCCAATTACAATATACTTCAAAATGGCGCATAAGCAATATCTAAGCAAGCAGTGCCGTGTCTACCGAACGGTTACTTCTCTTGATAGACCCATATGTTGCAAGGACAAGTTTCGCACACGAGAACTTGCCGCGTGATATGTTATCGGTCATTGGTTAGAGCTTACGACCGACCGTATTAGCGGGGCACATTTAATTGAATGCTGCACATTGTCTGTCCTGTAGGTACCTAACTAGATAAGTAAGGTACAGAACATAGAAATATATAAAAACCTACTTAAATCACTGATACGTACGAGAGACTGCCCTATTTAAATATAGTTAGCACAATGTGAAGGACTATAGTTGCGCTAACATAAAACCGCCCTTAATCAACAGTAAAATAAAATTTAATCTCGTAATAAAAATAAATTAAGGTTTATTGAACTTAAAAATCCATATGTTTTGCTTCAACGTAGGTAAATTAAAACTTATAAACTCACGCAATAGCAATACACCTACCTACGTGAAAGTTAGACGACCACCTATCTTAATAATAAGTTTCCTTTTCGACCCACCGAGACAAGTTGTTTCTGATGATGTAGCGTCGGAGCTCATCCCCCAAAACCATTAAGATCATAAATGGCACGGCCAAGAAAAAATCGTACCATGGCAGCGACTCTGTACCAAACACCACGTTGCACATCGGCACGTAGGTCACCAGCAGCGCTGCGACCACGTCAACTACAATACTCAGGTTGAGCACGTGGTTACGCATTCCCTTCTTTAGCAGAGAGATCCTTCTTGTCTTGCATATAATCACGTCCGATATCTGAGTCAGACATGCGGCCACAAAATAAGCCGTCTGAGCCCGTCTCTCCACCTTCTTCCTGTCCATGAAATACCAGAGACGACCCAGCGTGTCCCTCACTGTTGATTTGGGATCCTCCCATTCATTGCGAACGAAAAGTAGAGTTGAAGGAAAGAACCCGTCCTGTGCGAATACAATGAAATACGCATACATTCCTCCAAAAAATTGTATCAGTCCGACTTGGAAATAAGCCATGAATATCAACACTTTATTGACTAGATGATCTGTTGGCTTTCGAGGAGGCAATCTCATTATGTCTTCCTCTGAGGTCTCGTACGCCAAGCTCATAGCCGGCAGCAAGTCCGTCCCGACGTTGATCACCAGGATAAGCATCAGCGACAATGGCAAAGGCATTCCCAAAATCGCGTACAGAACAAACGGCAACATTTCAGGAGTGTTCGAAGTCAGCGTGTAGGCAATAGTCTTCTTCAGGTTGTCAAATATTCTTCGTCCCTCTTCTACACCAAGCACTATCGACGCGAAGTTGTCATCTAACAAAATCATATCGGCAGCCTGCTTGGACACTTCGGTACCGGTAATGCCCATAGCGATACCGATGTCTGCCTTCTTCAAAGCTGGCGAATCATTGACGCCGTCCCCAGTGACAGCGACCACGTGTTTTAATAATTGATATGTTTCCACGATAAACAACTTTTGCTGAGGACTCGTCCTTGCAAAAGTGATTTCATCGTATGTCTTCAGAGCAGTCTTCAAATCATTAACGGACATATGTCGCAAATCTTCGCCTGTGATGACAGCTGCCTTGAACTGCGTGCGAACATGCGGAGGCACGTCGGTGACCTCGATATGGTGTTCAAAGGCGTAATCGTAAGCGGTGGGCTGCGTGATGGTGCCGCACTTGCGCGAGATCGCCAGCGCCGTCACCGGGTGGTCACCCGTCACCATGATCACCTTGATGCCGGCTTGTCTGCAAAGTTTTATAGATTTATCGATGTCTACTCTTGGTGGATCGATCATGGATAATGCACCAACAAAAGTTAAGGCTTCTAGTGGAAAGTTGCGGTTCTGTGTATCGAACTTGAACCCGGGCGGATATGTCGCGACAGGCAATTTCATGTCAGCGTAGCCGATGACTCGCTCCCCCATGTTGGCAAGCTTTATGAAGTTGGCTTTGAGTTCCCTCTTGAGCTGAGGCGTCATTGCCTGATTTCCTTCATCTGTCATTACGGTGGCACAATATTCTAAAACTATTTCTGGAGCCCCCTTCATGATTAAATAATACCTATTAGTTGCTTTCATGCGGTGAATTGTGACTTGATATTTATATGCTGAGCTAAAGGGTATCTCCGCCTCTTTAGGATTTTCCTCTTGCGTTTTAATTGCGGAGCGTGTTTCTTCCATGTACCGTAAAATAGCAGACTCCGATGCGTCGCCTAGTATTTTTCTTTTTTCTATTGGCAAGTTCATGGTGTCGTGAGTGAATACAGCCTTCAAGTTGAGGGACGCAGCTAAACTTAATTCAGCACAGACAGGTTCGGAGACATGAGTATGATCGTTTTTATCGTATATTGTGTAGTTCCAGAACAAATGTGACACAGACATAAGATTCTGCGTCAATGTTCCTGTTTTATCGGAACAGATGCATGATGTGGAGCCTAGCGTTTCTACAGCTTGCAGAGTTTTGGCGAGGCAGTTCTTCTGTTTCAACTGATTGGCCGAGAGCGTCATGCAGACGGTCAGCGTGACGATGAGCCCCTCGGGCACGTTTGCCAGGATTATTCCGAGCATATACTGCAGCGCGGTGAGCCAACTCTTCTGGGCGAAATACACCATCAGGAAGAAAATAAAACCAAAGGCGAATGCCACCCCGCAAATAATCTTGATAAAATGAGTTATCTCTTTTGCGATGGGGGTCTCTTCCTTCTCTAAGCCGGTAACGAGGCCTGCTATTTTTCCAATCTGCGTCATTTCTCCGGTGGCTATCACCACACCTCTCGCACTACCCTCCACAACAGGACAACCAAAGAACGCCATATTTTTGGATTCCAAGCAATTGTGATGGGTAAATTCGGGCGTGTGCTTGATAGGTTTTGATTCTCCTGTAAGAGAGGACATGTCGGTCGCAAAATTCGCGCATGACAAGATGCGCACGTCGGCTGGCACCACTTCCCCGCCCGTCATCTCGACTATATCGCCGACGACGATGTCGGTGTTGGGGATCATTTGTTTGGCTCCATCCCGAACGACCATGGCATTGGGCGGTACCATTTTTTCAAATCCGCTCATAACCGACATGTTTTTGTATTCCTGGTAAAATCCGAAGAAGCCGGTTCCGAGTATGGTTGCGGTAATGACGCATCCCAGGTAGAGATATTCCGTGCTGGTGTGCCCGCCCCTGTTCGATTCGATTAAATCAGCGCAGAAGTAGCACACGAAGTTGAGCAGCGCGCCAACCCAGAGGACGCACTGGAACCAGCCGAAGAGGTAGTGGCGCAGGATCTTCCATTTGCTGGTGCCTTTGAGCTCCTTAAGGGCGTTGGGTCCGTGAGCGTCGAGCAGTTCTTTGGCAAAGGTTTCCGATAAGCTGCAAGATATAATCACAATAAATAAGTTTTGAAACGAAACCGATTACATCATCATCAGACAAATACATAAGCCGCCCGAATGCAAGCTATATTCTTATACCCTCTAACCTTACGCTCACGACGAGATAAATTAGGCTTGCATATACTTTCGTGGCTAGGGAACCCTCAGTGTTTAGCTTTTTGTCGACAAATACTCACCCGTTATTGATGTTGGTTCGGTACACGACCTCAAGTTGCGCGGGCGTGAGGAAGTGGTCTCCAGTGTGGGTTTCCTCCTTCAGCGCATTGAGCTCCTCCACGCTGCCGTGCGGGACGGCGTGGGCGGCGCTGAGCCGCCGCCCGCCCATCGACCCGCTGGAACGCCGCCGCCCCGCCAGCGGATTCAGGGTGTTCATGTTCAGACCACCCGGCATTACTGTTTTTATAACCACCCAGTTTTAAAATAAAATCACTCCTTTACTACCGGAAACGCTTTTTTAGTGAAACTTAGAAACTTTAGCGTTTTTATTTGACTGACGCGAAATGTCTAGGGAATGTATGACGTGACAGTGGATTGCTAGAACTTTAGACTCATCTACTATCTAACGTTAAAACCTCGTTAGGACAGCAGCAGTCGGCCTTCTTGAACGGAATTTTGAAATTTGGTCTTGGTCGGAAGTTAGGAACACGAAGTGGCAGGCCTCAATCCAATAAGTAATCCAACCGACCGGACAACGGAACTTGAGGAGAGGATAAAACAATATTATTATGTTATGGGGTTTTTCTATCAATCAGACGGCCAGGCAAACGAATCAAACTCTTTTAAATTCTAAAAAACATTTTATTAGACAAAATACCTTTATTCTTAACGGTTCAGATAATGTGATTTGCAGGTGATACGCTTAACATAATAATACAATATTTTCTTAGCTTTGTGATAGAAGACATTTTGATTACATTTGTTATGTTTTTTTAAATATTTTCCAGTGACTTCGGCGCATGATTCAAAATAACAGTTCATGCCTTGGCACAGCAATCCTGAATAAAAAAAAATTAAGTGAAGATAATTTTATAATACACAGATGAGGGCTTAAAACTGAACTTTGCGTAAATACTTTGTTATCATACAATTAATCATTGAGGAACTAAATATACAATACAACTTAAAATGCTAATAATAATTATACAGTAAAATTGCTCTTAATATCACAATTAAAATCTTATGAGTGTGGAAATAATGTGAACTTAATCTGATGATTTGATCAGTGCCGGATTAGTCGAGGCCATAGGCAAGGCACGTCTGATCTAACGATCACCAGTTCGTGTGATACAATATATTAATATGGAACCCCCCCCCCCCCGTGATGCCCTTAGGATCACTAGTGTCGACTGAGGTCTATCTGTCAATTTCCACCAATCATAGGTCAGTGGCGTATCTCTCATTGGTGGAGAATGACAAATAGAGTTCACTCGACACTATAGCGCACCTAACGGATTATTGACTCGGGTTGACCCTAAATGTTTAATTTACTTATGGTAACTGGATTTGATGAAAACGGCAAGACATCGCGTGGTCATAGCGTTTATCGTGCACGTGGGTTAATCAATTTTTCGTTGCCACTCGTTGCCATGGAGATGACCCCTGGGTATCACAACAAAAATATAATTTTAAGACCCCACTCACCGGAAAATCAGGTTTGCATACTTAGGAGATGAAGCATGAAGGAATTGGTGTATAACTGTCGAAACTCCTAACGTTTGATGGAGCGGTGACTTAGAAAATTTTGTTTTAGACGAGTGACCCAGGGGACATCTCCATGGCAACGAGTGGCAAAGAAAAGTTGATTGACCCACGTAACGTCTTTTGAAATAGACAAAATATGAATCGACAGATGTTTTAAATCGCAGAATGATTTTTCTTCCCTTGATCCGTATACTATCGTGCCACACCGGAATCCATTGTGAAATATCATTAAATAAACTTTTCAATTAAGTTTATTTAAGTAACAAACCTTATGATTTTATGATTTATCGGGGATTTTCCAGTTTATCGCAATAAAATACCTCGTGCAATTACAAACTCTATGAGTAATGGAATAAGTGCTAGCAAATTATAAATACAACAGTGATGTCAAACTTTGGTAACGACATTTTGTACTTCTCTATAAGAGTATGAGTAATAAAATATATCATAATTTTACAATCTAATACAAATACTTCATTGCACAAAACTTAAAAATAAATAAGTAAGCATAATTAGATTAGCAAACTATAAAAATCATATTTTCAAACAAACTTCCTTTCCTACACATTGAAGATATTTCAGAGACTTCATAAGGTAAGGTATCGTTTTATAATTTTACGAGCCTCGTCCTGTCCAATTAGAACGTATTGGTTGTTGGGTTATTGTTGGGTATTTTATTCCTAAAATTCAGAAATTTTTATTTAGTGGCAGGGAAATTATCATAATTCTACAATTCTTTAATTTAGGTAGGGCATCTTATAGTGAACGGGAGTTGCTTTATAAGCTTGGACAGGACGAGGCAAGGAATGTCTTCTTACTATCTTTGAGATCGTGAAATAACGTTGCGTTGAGAATTATGATGCATGAACTAAATACAATTAGGTACTTTGCTTTGGTCGCGGGTGAGCAAAGTAATTGTTTTTAGTTCATAAATATTGCTCATGGCCGTAATACCATAGTAGCAAAATACCAGATTGTCGAATAAACCACATTCTTTAAATACCGTATTCCCAAAATACCAGATTTTCTTTTTACCTGCATCGTTTTTATCAGATTTTCAGAAAACCATATTCGCAATGCAAATGTTTCCGTTAATACTACATTCCAATAATATAAGATTCCGAAAATACCAGACTCGCAAGAAACAGAATACTTGATACACCAGTTAATCAATTTAGCAGATAGCTTAAATACCAGATTGCCAGTTTACTGTAATCCCGATACACAGGAAGTTCAACACATAAAATTCCCGTATATCTAGATTCTCAAAATACCAGAGTTTTACTAAAACTGGATTTTAAAAGAACAAAAGTACGGTCAGGCAATAAAATCAATTGTAAATGTATTTTTCTCAAACATGCTCGGAAATTCTCGCTTCCCATTTGAAAATAGAACCCGGGAGCACCTAATTTTCTCATTCAAAATTTTAAACGAAGAAGCCGTCCTACCTAGGTGAATGGAAATGGATTTCGATATATATGAAATTCCGTTTTTTTCCGCTCTATTAACATTTTAAAAGTTGTAACATGTAAAATTAAAGGGACCACAGAATAATTGCATACAGCCAAGCCAGCCCGATGTACCGTAGTGCGTGTGTTGTAAGTTTTTTTCAATCATAAATTGCGAATGACAGTTTGTATTTTTTGTAAATAAAATGATCACAGGGGTGTCGATTTTGTGTAATTGTGCTACGGTGAGCTCGAATTTGATATTATTTATTGGTTCCAAGATGGCCGATGACAGTTTGTCATTTTTTCACTAAAAATGGTCATGGGTGTCGATTTTGAACAAAAAATATGTCCGCCATCTTGGATGTCAAAATTTAAATATTTTTTGTCTACACAGAAACAAAACAATTATCGTAAGTTTAAATTTAAAATCAGAGATATGTGGCAACCCTTGATGCTTTGGCCATGCGGTTGCGGTGTCGGCATTTACGCAAACATCAAAGGCGTCGGACCACTGGTAGGTATAAGCTCTTTACACTGTGCTGAAACGGAAACGTTTCGCTCACTTCGTTCGTTCGGTTAATAAATAAATATGTATATCCTTAAGTTTACCTGACCAACTGACCGTACATCCGATATTTTGGGGAAATGGTATTTTGAAAGCCTGGGGTACTGAAAATCTGGTTTTATGGTAATCTGCTGTTTTAGGAATCAAGTATAACGTGATCACGGTCATGTGGGGTCAAGTTGTTTCGAGAATATTGTATTAAGAAAATTTGGTTTTTTGAATATCTAGTGTAAAGGAAATTTGTTTTTTTCGAACTGTGAGATTTTGAGAATGTGGTATGAACGGAAACATGATGTATTGAAAATACGGTCATTTTAGTAATCTGATTTTAAAGCTTACTGGTAAAAAGAAAATCGGGTATTTTGGGAATACGATATTTAAAGAATCCGGTGTATCCGGCAATCTGGTATTTCGCTACTATGGTATTACGGCCACGAGCGCTTTACAGTCACGAACTTCGTACAAAATCGAGTGTGGTGTTAATGCGACAAGGTGCAAATGTAATTACTAAGTGCAGTTGGCAAGAAAGAGGAGAAAATCGGTAAAAGAGATCTAAAAAAAACTTAAAAAATTGTTGTGCCTTTTTCGACAATTTTACGACAAAAATATGAGTTGTAAATAGGTAAAGGCGTTTTGCTCTTTTTTGCCGCACTGTATCTACTTTTGACTTTGGCCGTACCAATTTTCAACCTTCCGCTGTCTATACCATTAAATTTATAGTAATAATATAACACATACATCGGATGGATCTAAGGATTATTTGGTTGAAGACATTTCGGTGCCATTACCAGGATTTACCCCAATCAATATCAGCAAAGCAGACTAATCGTTCCGTTATCGCTTCCTAGCAGCAAGAGCCTGTTTAAAGGGAGCACAGACATGCAAGTTAAAACACCTTTGAAGGTATCGGAGCGTAGTTTTGTGCTCGAAAACGACGCGTCTTGGTCCAGCGAGGTGTGAACTCCGATGCGGTTGTTCGTGGTGCCCGATATAAGCTCGTTACAGTACACGGACAGACAGTGGACCGGCTCCGTGGTGCCTCTGTTGGGAGTAAATATAGTTCATCGTAATTCATAACGGGGTTGTTGGCGGGAAACTAGTGACAGTGGAATGTGTCAACCTGTCCTCTCAAGCTGACGCTATTTGGGTATTTTTTCCTTTCGTGCATAAAAAACATCCAGAAATTACATTTGAGCTATGATAAAATAGGTAACAAAAAAAAATCCTCTGGTAAACGATCGGGCTAGGTCGGGTTAATAGAATAATTGTTGTTTTTACCTAATGTTATTTGAATAATCAAATGAACGTGATAGTGCCCAGCTGATGATTTTACAGAATAAATAAATAAAAAACAGACATGGCTGAATGGACGTAGTACCTCTCCAGTGAGCGGAAAAAACGTGACAGTATTTTAACGGGTAAAAATAACACAAAATAATTTCAAAAATATTTATCGAAACAAATTGACGGACTAATTATGATAAATGAAATCAAAAAGACATTATAGATTTTCTTTAGAATCACCATAAGATTTGTCATACGAAGTGTTACAGGGACCATCGTAAAACGTCCGGTTCCGGGATCATTAGATCGGTTATAAATTCATTGGTCTCTTAATAAACTATTAGAACTCACTTGAAGTGTGCGATAAGTTCTCCATCGTCCACCTTCCAGAGGGCAGTGACCTGATCCAGCCCCGAGGACAGTAACCTATTGTTGTCCACGGCGGCCAATCTCAATACCTGAAACAGATGTTTTTTTGTAATCATCGTCTGTGGAAAAGTAATATATGGCCCAATGGGAAGCAATACAGAATATTAATCGTAAATACAGGTGGACCACAAATATAAGTTATATCGGCAATCGTCGTCAGCGCAGAGGAGTGTTGACAAATGCCGAACTAAACCGAATGTAAGTACCACCAATAAATACCTTATTGTGTTAGGCGCAAGGTAGAATATGCAATGACAGGTAAACTCTTGTTTTCTCGCTCATAGCGTCTGTGCCGCGTGCCGCGGCGCCGAACAGAATGGCGGGCATCGCAATGGCGCGTGAACGTTTGACCAATGGCAGCTCAGGATTTTAACCGCGCAAACGCACTGCCTCTGATCGGATGTTTCGTAGGTATACCTATACCTCATGCACCAACACTCACTTTTCCTTTCATCTCCTTTGACAATCGACCTCCCAGCCCGTGTACTGTGCGGGTGAACATTCCATTAACAATATTCAAACTAACTCTTAATCCCATCTACTGACGATGAAAACATCTATCTATCTTGAATCTTCCCGTCTCAATAAACTTACTGTCGGTAGCAAACCCAATCTCTGCTTGCTAAATGTTGATGGGAGGACGGTGGGCTATCTACAACAATCGTCACTTCAGTAAAAAATTCGTCGGTAGATTAAAAAAAGAGATAGTTTGAATATTGCCAACGGCTGTATAGTCGTCCACTTGTAGTCGAAACACCTTGACTACGCAAGATGTAGCAAGGTTTGTCCGCACTCACCTCCCCGTCGTGCGCGCGCCAGTGCGCCCGCGGCTGGCCGGTGCGCGCGTCTAGCACGCACAGCTGGCCGCCCGCCAGCCACGCGCCGCCGCCGCCCCGCACATGCAGCGGCTGACCGTCGCCGCACTCACCTCCCCGTCGTGCGCGCGCCAGTACGCCCGCGGCTGGCCAGTGCGCGCGTCCAGCACGCACAGCTGGCCACCCGCCAGCCCGCACGCCAGCCACGCGCCGCCGCCGCCCACGCACATGCAGCGGATGAACGTCGTCGCGCTCATCGGCAGCTACGCGACATGTCACACGTCAGACCACACACAGCTAACGCTTCGAGAGGGCGAGCGTAATAGTAGTTTATCTACTCTCATATGGTAAAAAAATTGAAATTACCAACTTCAAAACGAGTTTATATTGACATGCTTTATAAACACAATACTGAAAATTAAAAATAGAATGATAATTATAACACATTTTCTCTAACAAAATAATGTTATAAAACAATTACGATACAGGTCAAATCCAAAAACTTAAATCACTAAAGAGATTCCATAAAATATTCGTTTTGTAACAAGCATACCTTGAGTTCGTGCGTGTAGTTGCAGGCTCTGGCGTCGATGACCTTGAGGGTGGCGTCCGTGGTGGCGGCGACCACGACCGCGGCGGGCCCCGGCAGCGTGCGGACGATGCTCACCGGGGACTTTATGTTGTCCAGCTGCAACCGTGACACCTCGCATACAATACATACAGCCAGAGAAGGTTGAAAAAATGAAAAAAGTTTATTGTTCGAAAAACATACAACATAAAACCGGCTTCTGGATCCTGTGCTAGGAGTCCCTGTGTTACAGAATCCAATCCAGGTTTACAGTCAAGTAACTGAATCACTTTCAAGATCGCATTACATTGAAGTTGATGATTCATGATGATTAAATCAAGAGCACCACCTATGACTACGCATGTACAACGTCCCGTTCTTAGCCCACTTCCAGGCATACTACGATAAATCGTAACATAAGTGTACTTACAATTTCAATCCTAATACCAAGACTTAAGATTCAAAGCGAATTGAATTTACTAGAATAGTTACTTGTCTTAGAATTATTGCCGAATATATTTTAATTATTGGTGCAGGGAAAAGGGTTAAACTAAAAATTACAATTAACGTTTCACTTTATATTTTGTACTCCTTAATGAGAATGATAACAATAATTCTTATTTTATTTTCAGACCAGGACCGTGTTTTATAAAGCTACAAGTTACAATTTACAAGCGGAAGTCTCATTCTATCACCTTTTGTTAGAAAGAGACTTCCGCTTGTAAATTACAACTTGTAGCTTTATAAAACACGGTCCAGGTCCAGTTTACAAATATAAAAACTACAAATTAACTAAAATAAATAAAAGAAAATGACAAAGACTAGAAGTGCGCTGCATACCAACGACTCAACATAGGGCTATCCCATCGCTCGGCTCGCAATTTTATGCCGAAAATTTTGAAACCGTCATTACGCACAGATTCAGTTTTAAGTCGATACTTGTATTTATCGCGACGTTGTATACATATCGTCACCTCAATGGCAAAGATGGATCTGCAATTTGTACAAAAAATAGATTTTGAAGCCAAGTGGTTCCAAATATTGGTATGCATATTCTGTAAAAATTTCGTACTTCTAGCATTTTTGCATATTCGCGACTTTTCAATCGATGTGACGATATTTATAGTCATAGGTGTTGCTCTTGGTGTAACCGTCCTCTCTGGAACGCAATCCGACCTGCGAGACGACGCTCTCCATGAAAGGGTCCCAGATGTGCACGACGCTGTCCGTGGACACGGCCAGCCGCAGTGACTCCAGGAACGCGAGCGACAGAACGCCCTTCTTGTGCCCCGTGTACGTCCAGTTGCACTGGCTCGTGACGTTGCCGTCGCCCTGCCGATGCAAAATGTAACCCTTACGGCCTGTTTCGCTCGCATCGTGGGACAATTGATACCAATTGATATAGCAGTGGCGAAGCGTGCTAACAAGCCGATTCACGATAGCCTCCCTAGAATTTTGAAGAACCAAACGCATCTCTAAATAACCCGTTGTAGTATAGCCTTACTCGCCCGTAATAAGTTTCAAACATTTTTTAAGTAAGTACCACACAATGCATATAAACAAAACGCAAAATTCATAAACGCAAATTTCATTCATTCTTTCACTCCAAATACGCACGCTCTCGCACAAAATCGATTTCATTCATAATCATTGGTAATGCGGCCGA
The DNA here is from genome assembly GCA_963691665.1 of Clepsis dumicolana. Lineage (NCBI taxonomy): Eukaryota > Metazoa > Arthropoda > Insecta > Lepidoptera > Tortricidae > Clepsis > Clepsis dumicolana. Next base: position 12,058,511 of record OY829516.1, on the reverse strand, counting down.
AAATATCAGAATCCTGCACTCACACATTTACAGAACTCATTGGCTAAAATTGCACACTTTCGCAAAATTCTAGCTGTGGAATTAGTAACTAGTTAAGCCGATGTTTAACGGGTTTTTACATTTAAAATTTGACTTTGCGTGTTAATCATAAGGTTGACTTCTACAGAAACTTTTTTTTGGGAACATAGCGCGCGAAAGATTCCAATAAGCCAAAATTTACCGGGTTATTACATTTAAAATTAGAATTTACGTAGTTAGTCATAAGGTTGAATTTAGCAGAAGCTTTCTTTTTACGCAAACTTAGTTACTTGAGAGCGACGCGTGGCAGCAGCACCGCTGCGCGAGTGCCGCGTGATGTACTTGTCGATGACTCGATGTAGTTGTTGCCATTATGTACAGATATTTAAAATTACGGCGTCGAAATAAACAGGAGAAATTAACGTTTGATTGGAATTTCAATTTAAACAACAATTTGACTAGGTACTTAACTAGAAAATTATTAAGTATCAAAATGGAAACATTACGATTCAAACTTTGGTGCCTTAAATTCCTTTTTTTTTTCACTACTCGGCGCTCAGAAATTTGTTTATCCTTTTCTTGCAAATGGTTGTTTTTATAAAAAATACATATCGGTTCAGTGTTGATAAGTAAAACCAGTGAAAATCAATGTTTGTCATTATCATTGTTTTGTGCAAGTGTGTGTTTTACCGCCGTACGTGTCCTGTTTCGAGGTTCGTTTTAATAACTACCTAACTAAATATACCTATATATTTTCATTTTTAAAGATTTTAAGGCAATTGTTTCACTTGGCAATTATTTTGAGGATTAATTGATCTGATTGTCTGTTGTTGAAACTGACTGTCTGTTCAATGAAAGTATACTTACATTTTTTTAAAACGAAAAGAGGGGTTCTTTAAAAATACATATACTTGTATATATATGTACTTATATATATTTATATAGCTCATTTCATTATAATTGGTTGACCAATACCTACCTGTTGTGGCGATATATATATATATTTTTTGTAAAGATACTTATATCCGTATTTAACGATCTTTTTAAAGGTCATTTTATATGTTGTTATTGTTATACACCAGTGATGACAAATATAGCGAAGGTGGTTTACATAATAATTAACATGAGCTGCAAACGCAGACATCGGCAGCGGTAACGGGGCGGTGCGGTGGCGGTAACAATTGTTGTACTTACCTAATATTCAAACTAGTACCTTATGTACGGTTTTTTATACACGGTTTTTTTTTGCTTGGCTTTACCTACGAAATTTTTCACGCCCCGCCACTGTGATATAGTCCCAAATTTAAGCAGAGCTTGTGTTATGGGTACTAGACAACTGATAAACATACTTATATGTAGATAAATACATCATCATCATGTCAAAGAAAGACGTCCACTGCTGGACATAGGCCTCCCCCGCGGCTCTTCACTCAGACTGGTGTGCTTTCCGCATCCACCGCGATCCCGGCATCTCGCGATCGCGATTTCGTTACAAATTTTGTTGATATTTTACTAATTTGCAGACATAACTATCAACATTTTTTTTGTATGCTGGTGCATCTGGAATATGCCGTTTCAGTTTGAAATAAATTTCCTGTTAAAAAAATATATATACAAGCTTTTTTGCCGACTGTACTTGTTTGTCATCCAACTGACACCGTTGAATAGTCCTGCGGAGACGACCCTGGTCGGATCACCAGAATTTCACATCCAGGGTACTGTATTGTCACCGGACTTACAGAAGTATGCCACATCTCAATCGATTGAGGAGAACTGCTTTGACCTCCTGAAACCCAACGTTTACAAACATAGCTACATACGAACATTGCAAGTTAAATAAGAGCCTGTAAACTTACCTGGTTTCTGAGAGACCACAGCCTGACGGTGCGGTCTTTAGAGCCACTCATGAAGCTGTGTTCGTTATCCAGACAGTGGATGGACTTGACGGAGTGCGAGTGTCCGGCGAAGGTCTGCAGTTTGATCTGCTTGAGATTGAAGCGGGACTCCTTGTCCGGACGACCGATCTCGTGCTCCCAGTAGATGAGCCAGTCGCCGCGAAGATGTCTGCAGCGAAAAGGACCGTTTCTAACTGTCTTCAAAACAAGAGACGTTCTCTTTTTGTTGGAATCGTTTTTTAATGTTTGTTCAATGAAAATTCTTGACCACGATAACTGGCTTCGAAAAGGATGAGAGAGGTGTACTACAATACGCCAGGGATTGTCCCATGTAAACTTAGTTCAGATGTAATACGGGATCTATGAGGAACAGACGGAACTACCCAAATGTCATAGGCACATTTATATAGCAATTGGTGTACATATTTTCTATAACACTTTGTGCATTTGCTCACATGAGTCATCTTTCGGCGAAGTTGGAATGCACGCATCTACTATCGGTTTTCAATTTGATAAAGTTATATGTATTATAATATTTTTTAAACACTAACACATAAAAACAGAAAAAACTAAAAATATATAGCTAGCCCCAGGAATCGAGCCCGAATCCTTGACATTCCGTGTCATGTGCCATTGCCGTTACACCAAAGTTAGCGATGGTAAGGATGAAGCATTTTTTCATTTATTTAAATGTCAGCTCGTTTATCACTTTATGCACTGTGTAACAAAAAATACATATAGATACTCCAGTGTAATCATGAAACTTATAAGTATATTCAAACTTGTTATATTGTCCTCTTAAGCTAAGCCTGTGAGCCTCACCTGTTACTCTTCACCCCGTTGTCCATCTTATAGGCCACGACGTCGAACCCCGCCTCCTGGCGCGCGCTCTCTCTCACGTCGCTGGCTACGTCTATCCTGTTCCCGACGAGCGTGACGTTGGACCCGAAGCTGTTCGAGCTGGACATGTGGTCGGGCTCCGGCTTGGCGGGGATGTCGATCCTGCAGCTGATTGGCTCGTCGCTGTACGAGGACTGCACGCGGTTGCGGTGGAGGGGGGAGCTGGAAGATTGATACGCCTGAAGGTCCGGCTACTACGCTAGATGTTACTCACTAACCCCAAGACCGATTCGGATATTAAATGCTAGTTTAATCGAGATGTTTCTTAGATAAGTTTCAATAAAATCGGTACTATGTGGTACCGAGTGAAATTTATTCAGCTGTTTTTGAGATACGAGACTTAGAAATTAAAATATCGGGGGTGTTTAAATTTCTAATTTGCAGTTATTTCATATTGTTTGCCTAGTAAATACAGCTAGCAGAGATAGTTTTTATTGTGACATTACAAAGAGGGCAAAAGTAGGGTCGAGTCGGGAACAATGACTCGGATTTTTTCGGACACCCATATTGTGAAGAAAAAGTTGAGGTAGCGAGCTGAAATTCACACTCTACTTGCTTTGGTTATTAAATTTGTTCCCTTCATTATCAGTTTTTCAATAAAGACGATAATAAAGTAGTCAGACCATGTTTAAAAAAAATGGAAACTGAGCCGCTGTGTACTGGTACTGGGGTACTGTGACTCGACCCTGTAGTACACAGAGACTCTAACAGTGCCCTAAGCACGACTTGGCGAATGCTGCGTCACGTAAAATCGAATAGTAAACTATAACGAGTTTGTATGACGTTTGGAACAGCGCCCGCCCGTGAGCGTATTTGGAACTAAAATCTAGTATGAGATTTCTCGATCTCGATACGATAACCGTAACGTAACGCAGGATTCGACAAGTCGTGCTTAGGGCACAGTACACAGTGACTCAACTGTATAATATTAAATTAAAACTACAGTTTATATTCAATCTGGCTTATTTGTTTAAGAAGGAATATACTCTTAAGCCTAACATCTATCAATATCCGTCACATAAAAGTTATAAAACCAAATTACTTGAGATTTATTTTTTGGCTTTAAGCCAATAAATTTCATTTCATTTCATTTCATTTTTGTTTATTTATTGTTTGAGATCTGAAATAAAGAAAATGTTCAATTTTTCAAACAAATAACATTTCGGATATTAACATTAATTAAAGGGAAAACAAAAACAGAAAAATAACAACAAAAAATAATAACCGGTACTAGACTCTTCGAGTCACTGTTTACTTCTTACATTTGAGCCACTGAACACGCCGCCGCCATTTTTAATTCAACGGCGCACAAATCTCACTTGATATGACCAAAGATATGTGAATCTATGTCATTGCCTACTATATTAACTTGACTTTCCATCGAAACAAAGATTGTGTAAATGTTTTAATTTGTATTAAAAAAGCATATGTAAATTACCTTCTTAGTTTTTCGACCTCCAAAACGGAAAACACTTGCAGCACATCTAACCAGCTCCGGAGCTAGCAGGTAAGTGGTTTGTACGTGTTTGGGTGTCTAGCGCTCCCGGAAAATTAATGAAACAAACAGTTACTGCTGTTCTATATGGAAAATATAGGCGCAAGCCAGTGTACCCGACTGAGTCACCGATCCCGAGCGGACCACTACACTACACTAGACATTTTATAACAACACCAAGATTTGAAAATTACTCTTTGTTTAGCCCTGATAGGAATTATTGGATAGTTTGCCTGTGTAGTGCCTAATGAACTTAATTGTGGAAACATTCTCGTCGCTGTGACAATGAGATAATCACAGTTTTGAGACGGCGCTTTTCACTTTTATAAAGTTTCATTTATTTATTTATAGTTCTGCTTCTGCTTGATGATGATGATGATGTGTTCCTGTAATCCCTTAGTAATTAAAAATCTATGTTTTATATTCCACTTAATCTTTCAGTACTATCACTTTAATTGTAATCTTTTGACGTATTACCAAATGTTAAAACTATTTGTTACTACTATTCTGATCCTCACGACGACACAGGTCTGACCTAGTGTGAGGGCCACTGATACTCTAATCCTGTTTTGTTAACCACTTAAGTTAAAATATTGTAACCACTGAAGGATGTAATCCCATTTAGTAAATAAATAAATAAACTTTATACTTATGCTTTATTTCCTGAACTTACTTGATGCCGATTGAAGCGCTGCGCTCGTACTTGCGGCAAAACGCTCTGATGGTATCGCCGTTTTTGAGGCAGCGCTCGATGGTGTCCGTCCCGACGAACCGGGTGAACGTCGCGTACGCTTGATGAGCTAGCTCTTCGTTGAACACCAAAAGCAATTCTTCTTGGGCCTGATAACGGAAAGGACATATAGCATTATACGTATTTATAATTTGCTGTTACAAAACATTTGGGGTGTTAATTCAGTCTGGAACGGGCTTGATGAAGTTATAAAATAACCATGAACCTTTTAGGTTAGCTGGTCGCCGCCATAACCACGGTTAATGGACAGATCACTGATCGGCGTGTGTAATTATCATTGGACCGTCGTCCGATTAGACAGATTGGTTGTTCGAACGGTATCCTGGGGAGTTTGCGCGGTGTTTCGGGGCGTTCGAACTATATTCCGGGACGGGTGCGCGGTATTCCGAGGCGTTCGAGCGGTATCCCGGGGAGTTCGCGCTGTATTTCGGGGCGTTCAAGATGTATCCCGGGGAGTGCTAGCGGTATTCCGGAGCGTTCGAATGTTCACACGGGGAGTTCGCGCGGTATTCCGGAGCATTCGAATGTTCACACGGGGAGTTCGCGCGGTATTCCGGGGAGTCGTGGCTGCCGAGGTTCTCGTGCTCACCGTGAGGCGCGCCGGGTCGGGCGGCTTGTCGGACAGGTCGGGCGGCGAACAGGACAGGTCGGGCAGGTCGGCGCGCAGCACGCGGCCGTCGCGCACCGTCCACTCCGCCGTACTGCCGTCGCGGCACAGCTCCAGGAAACCCTCGGCTTTGCTCCCGCCAGCCTCTAGCTCCGACTGAAAGTTAATTCTACTTGAAATATTTACCGAGATGGCGTGAAAAGGTATCGCAATTTGTGCAATGAAGTGATAAAATGTTAAGTAATAACTACAATAGGAGGACCTTCTCCACTTAGTACTGGAGTGCAAAATAAACGAACAACCTAGGTTGGACTTTCTAAAGGAAACTGGGTGCTCGGCGGGGGATCTCCTCTTCTTCCATCTAATCTTGGGCTCAGGGTTCACTAACGAACACAGTGGTGCACTGTTAAATTTCATTATACACTCATTGAGCCTAAGATTTGAATACTATAAAAATACTCCTTAAGTAGTAAACCCAATGTTTAAAGTAACACCTAAAGTGTAAGCAACATTGTTATTATTTTTAAGCCGACTTAATCATATGATGTATGGCTTATAAAATAAATGAGATTAGAAAAAAAAAAAACTACAATAGTTACCATCTATTTTTAACCCCCGACCCAAAAAGAGTGGTGTTATAAATTTGACCTGTGCATCTGTCTGTGGCATCATAGCTCCCAAACGGATGGACCGATTTCAATGCGGTTTTTTTTTACCGAAAGCTAGTTTAATCCAGATGGTTCTTAGCTAAGTTTCATCAAAATCGGTTCACTGTTTTTGGAATATTGAACTTTGAAATGACAATGTCGGGGGTTGACAACTTTTCTAAGTTAACTTTTTAAGTTTTCGTGGCGTACCTTTTCAACGTTCGCCTCGTCCTGTTTCGGCCAATTGTCAACTTTGCCGGTCGCCTTATCGAACGCGAGGAAAAACCTAAAAAAAAAGATTTAATTAGATATGATATCATAAGAATAAATAATAACAATACAATACAATACAATACAAATATTATTTATTGAAAACCACAGAATAGTACAGAGATTACAGAAAACAGGTATGGTAGACAACAGGCGGTCTTATCGCTTAAAAGCGATCTCTTACAGACAACCAAAATACAGAAACCAAGATGAAGAAGCTAAATTAGGTGGCAGAAATGAACAGAAAGGAGAAACTTAAAATTAACAACAACTTAAATAGAACATAGTAGAACGGAAACTCCCGCTCCGGACGGGCTCAAGGTCACGATATTAGAGTATTCGTTAAACAGACTACTCAGTCAGACTGTCACGGCCGGCGTCGCAGCAAGCGCGTTTGGTTGTTTATAATTTGGTTGTAATAGTTTTACGTGAGCCTGTATGTATTTTATTTTATGTTTGTAGATAAGTAACACTTACTTAAATCGCCTTAAATGGCTTCATTTGGTATGGCACTTATAATAACTTTTTATTTAGAAGTGTCTATAATACGTAGACCCTCGTAATGATTTATAAATCTCATATTTTGTAAAACTAGAATAAAAATAATGATTTCAAAGTAAAGGAAAACTTACATTTTAGCGATATTATCTTTAGACGTAAGTATCATTTAACAGCAAGCAACCCTAACAACACGCCTTGACGACAGAGGAGTGTAGCGACGTGAAGGGAAAAGTAGGTATATAAATGGCGGCGTTTTGGACTCGGTCAAAAGAGATTCCGTTCTACTATGTTATTATTTATTCTTATGATGATATGACATGTTTGAAAAAAGCCGTTTTGCACACATATACAAATTTTTAATAGATGTAAAATCAGAAGAGACTAGAATTCAGGATTTCTCTTTTTAGTTCTAGGCTATACGGGCGTCAATGTCCGCAGCGTCCCACCTCTGCAGCGCGGGCACGCACAGGTGCTTGCGCGTCATCTCGGGCCCCACGCGCAGCGCGAGCGCGTGGAACGCGTCCAGCAGCTTACGGGCCAGCGCGCGCCGCGCCGGCACGCCGCTCGGGTACGCGCAGCGGCTCGTCGACGCCAGCCGCAGCGACGGCTGCAGTATCGTCTTGAGGAATGTGTCCTGGAATCATAGGGCAGTTGACAAATGTCAAAATAAAATCATTTTACATTTTCACCTATCAAGCTTCCGAAAATACTCATAAAAAAGTGATGCCTCACTTATTACTGCAATTAAAACGATAAATACAACTTTCCGCATGAAACGTAGCTACAAAATGTACCACTTTTTGAGCAACTGTATTAAAAAGTACCTAAACGAACTGTGATGGAAAACGTCAGCTGCGCAGGTCACTGACTCCATAACTTTCGCATGAGACATGTACGGCACGCGGTACTTGACGAACTGCAGGCAAGCCACCGCCGCCGGCACGACGCCATCAGCTCGCTCGTATGGAGCAAGCACTGGAAGAGTACCAGCTGGCCGCTGTCAACCGTCAGCTGTGAAGGTCACTGACCTGCAGCTGCTCCATGACCTTGGCGTCGGACATGTACGGCACGAGGTACTTGACGAGCTGCAGACACGCGACCGCGCCGCCCTCTAGCGGCGCCGACAGCCGCCGCCGGCACGACGCTATCAGCTCGCCCATGTGGGGCAAGTACTGGAAGATTATCAGTTGCTCGCCGTACATCGCTAGAACAATCGACGAGCTCCGAATAAGTTTGAATGCCGAAGCACAGTAGCATTGATGTCGGAAATAAACTTTAAAATGTATACTTTAATTATTTATCGTTTTCGCACAATCCAACTGCTTAAAAGCTTTTTTTAGGATCTGAACCAGTAGGTACCAAATCAAATCACTAAACCATATTATCAGTTAAATTATGAGAAGGATGACCTCAATGGAGCATTTTTTTGTATTTTTTCTCCATTTTTTATGATTTTCAATTGGTTTTCGTTTTTGGTTTGAAATCTGTTATTATTAAAACAAAAATACACAGAAAACCAGAAAAATATGTTATACTTTAGTTAGTAATTTAGTGCATAGCGTGTGACATGGAATGTCAAAGTTCCGGGTTCGATCCTAGAGGCTAGTAATATTTTTCTGGTATTTAGTGCATAGCGTGTGACATGGAATGTCAAAGTTCCGGGTTCGATCCTAGAGGCTAGTAACATTTTTCTGGTATTTAGTGCATAGCGTGTGACATGGAATGTCAAAGTTCCGGGTTCGATCCTAGAGGCTAGTAATATTTTTCTGGTATTTAGTGCATAGCGTGTGACATGGAATGTCAAAGTTCCGGGTTCGATCCTAGAGGCTAGTAATATTTTTCTGGTATTTAGTGCATAGCGTGTGACATGGAATGTCAAAGTTCCGGGTTCGATCCTAGAGGCTAGTAATATTTTTCTGATATTCTTTGTATTCTTGTTTCAGTGATTTGAAGTATATTATGAGAAGGGTATCATGACGAAATTTTAAACATTCGTCATAACTTCGGTCAAACAAGGTTCATGTCAGAAAGAAGAGGTGTGAAAATCGCCAAATGCAAAAAAAACACTTACCCACAATGGTAGTCAGGCACTTGATCACCTTCATAGCATTCCTGTCGCCCACGACTTTGCTGTTCGCTATCGAGATGTCGTCGAACTCGTCCTTCGCGTCGCCTTCCCAAGGCGCCAGGTTATCCTTCCCGATGTAGCAGAGAGTCAACATTTTCAGCAAGTTCCTCGTTATGTACCTACAGGTCAGAACAGGCCCCAATCTGTGAGCCAGCCAAATTAAGCTCTCCGAACTCATATCGGATATCTTACAAACATTCTGTTCCTCACTCTCCGGGAAATTGTCCTCGACGCTATGAGATGGCGAGGCCACGTCTGAAGGAACATTGAAATCTAAACTTTTTATCTGTTGCGACGTCTCCTTAGGCTTGTCCTCGTCGTCCGCGAAATGCAGGTAACTTGTAAACATGCTCATTTTCTTGGGAATCTCTATGGTGGGCGACATCGGGCCGCGCGTCGGCGTTTCCTCCGCAGTACTTTCTCCTTTGGTTATGAGAATATTTAGGTCTTTCGCAGGATGCGGTCGAGCAGCAGAAGGACTGAAGTCTTTGGCAGCGAATACATCAGCCGACGGCGATGGCGTCTGCATGCTAATATCGTGTGGGTTCATGTTCAAAGTGTAAGACTCCACGGAATCTGCAGGAGATTTGCTCCTACTACTGCGGCTAGGCAGTCTCTCTTTATCAGTTTCAAAGTGGAACAGATCGTTCTCACTCCTGTTATCGGCGTCTTTTTCTTTCATGGACGCGCTAAGTTCCGCCATTTTGTCCACACTCGGTGTCATGACGTGTTCGGATCCGTACGACGTGTCGGGGGAAAAGATATCAGTAGTACAGAGCGCGCTTTTGAGATTGTCATCCGAGTACCTCGGCTTTTTATTCGCCATGGATCTGTGGTGGCACAAGTGGCCCGGGGATCCCACTTCGGAGCTGACGTCCTTATACCCTCCCACGGCTTCGACCAGATGCTGGGTGAAGTTGTCCAGGAAACACTGCAAGCCCAGTCTTACCATGAGTTGTAGCAGGAAGATGTTGTGGTATAGTTTCACGAACTTTTGCTTATTAGTGCATCCGGAACTGGAGACTGAGTCGAGGTCGGTCAGTTTGTGCCGGTCTGTTTTGTCCGTGACGAATTCGTCGTCTTCGTACAGGTTCAGGATATGTTTGAGGAGCTTGGTCTTCGTGGCCTCGGGCCCCAGAGCTTTGCTCATCGTATCGAACAGATACCACGCGGCTAAAACGGAAGTGTCCCGATTCTTCAACAACTCAATGTAATGTGATAGAAAAATACCCAAAACGTCAAATTGGTTGTAGCAATTGACTTGATTCAGTAAGACGTCCAGATGAGTGGCGCATGCTTGAATCTTGCCTTCAGCTATTCTTTGAGTGAAGTACAATTTGGTCTTGTCTAGGTTTTGGTACTTTTCACATTGGATCCCGTCGCAATCGTACATGCACAGGATGTTCAATTCGTTGGCTGTTAATTCGTATTCGTGAAGCGTGCTAAGTAGCTTATACAGGACGTTGAAAGTGCGAGGGAACGGTATGAGATGCTGTGACAACAATGGTTGCAGGAGCTGAGACGGTGTCGGAGGAGGTAATCCTTTGTCTGTCACCACAATTTTCTTAATTGCTTCATCTTTTTTCGGAACCAGCTCGCTCTTTGCGCTCAAGCTGAGCGGCTGAACATTTAAGAGCAGAGACGCGATGTAGCTTACGCATTTAGGTATCGTGCCGAAATTGTGTTTCAAAACGATCCGGCAGCTGTTGTACCGTTCTACAAAATTCCTACTGTTAGTTCTTAATGGTCTCATATGCACATGCATGAATATCTCCACTATAAGACATCCTAACACGAGCATATCCTGTCTTCTGCTCTCAGTGACAAACTGCTTGTAGACAGCGGCATCCGTCGTGTACCTCGTGTTAAAACTCCTACTCTTCCTTTCCTTGAGAACATTCTCCAAATGACCATCGTTGAACTTTTTCAAGTAGCCCTGGTCGTACAGGAACATGTGATTAGTGAACGCTGTGTCGTCATCTTTCGATGTATTCGTGCTCTCGTTCGAGCTGTCCTGGACAGGGAACAGATTCAACGTGGTAACGCTGTCTTTATGTTTATCTTTGTCTTCAGCTTTCGTGAAGAACGAGTTGGTCCTGAAGTTGTCGAGGGCCTCTAGGGCTTGTATTGACGCGACCGGGTTGAATTCTTTGGGGAGGTAGATGACTCCTTTCCCTAGTTCGGATTTCTGGACTCGGTAGTGTCGGGAGTGCGAGGCGCGGTCGACGCTGGCGGCCGCGGGCGCGTCGTCGGCGCCCTGGCTCTTGGACAGCGAGCGCGCGCGGCCGCCGCTCTGGCGGCGCGAGCGCACGCGCGCCGGCACGCTCAGGCGCGACACGTGCTGCGGCGCGCTCGCGGACTCGTCCTCGTCGTCTGACGCGTCGTCGGAACTGTCCTGTTTAACGGATTTTCCTGAAACATAATAAAACGATAAACTAATAAAATTCAATTTTTTTTAGCTAATAGGCAGCTGAATACTCTTTTTAACCGACTTCAAAAAAAGGACGAGGTTCTCAATTCGTCGATTTTTTTTTTGTATGTTCCCCGATTACTCGAAGACTGCTGGACCGATTTCAAAAATTCTTTTTTGTTTGAAAGGGTATACTTTCTAGTTGGTCCCATTGTCACCAAATCAGGATCTGATGATGGGATCCTAGGGAAATCGAGGGCAACCCTCAAATTTTATAGGGACGTATCATGTGTTTCATATATTTTCGAAAGCTATTCAAGTACTTGCGTCTGGTAGTCATCATCTCGTGTTGATGAGGTGATGATGGAAGGTACAACTCCTTAACAGTTAGGAGTTGGAGGATAACATTTTAAATATTAACGTAACTAAAAATTGTGAAATAATAAATCTTTTAATAAAAAGTAAAACCGCCTTCAAAAAAAACCTCAGATAAAAAACGTATAATAATCCCCAAAAAGCCATGAGTTTTATGGCCTAGCAGAAATATGAAGTCGGTGCTTCATTCCAAGAATATTCCGCTAGCACCGCACCGACTTCATATTTCTGCTAGGCCATAAAACTCATGGCTTTTTGGGGATTATTATACGTTTTTTATCTGAGGTTTTTTTTGAAGGCGGTTTTACTTTTTGTTAAAAGATTTTTCTAAAAACAAGTTACGTTAGCTCTTACAATATAACCACAGAATCGCTGCATCTTTAGAAAATAAAGAAAAAAAATACAGTATTTTAGGAACGAGTGTAAAAAATAATTAATACTTAGAACAGCAAACCCAGAACACATGCAGAACACTATTTAATTGACCAGGAGATGTATAGGGTCGCCAGGGCCCTATTTCATATAACTTGACAAGTAGACAATTTGTCAAAAACGACGACATATCTCGGATTGTCATTTGCTGTTTCATAAAGCTTGACATTTCTGTAATTGTGGACACGAAAGAAGTGGTAATTGTCACTTTTTTTTAGGGTGTTTCATAAAAACTTTTAAATGACAAATCTTGTATTAAACAGCTGTCGGTAAATCATTGTCAATGATAGGTGAATACCTATCGCTGACAGGCAGGACCAAAGACAGGTATCTACCTACATTATTTTCCGTCACGGGAAAATAGAAAAAAATTACCTCTAAAGCCATGAGTTTTATATGAAGTCGGTGCGGTGCGAGCGGAATAAATAATAATAATATTCTTTGAATGAAGCCTGCTAGTGCTAGGCCATAAAACTCATGTTTTAGTAGGTACTGACATTCCGTTAGCCGCCAGCATGGCAGATAATAATGAGCCGTCGATTATTCCGGCTATTCTTGGAATATTGGCAATTCTTTGGAAGAGTAGTGGAACAGCAGTGATATTTTCTCTCACCCAATGAATTTCATCATCAAACGCTTTCAATGCATCGATGGCAGCCTTGGATAATCCATGTCCATCAGCACTTACATGATATTGAGAGCCCGCACCCATCCAATGCAACGCGCCAAACAGCTGTTACACGGGTTCAAGAGCTTGGATTATTTTAGTTGCGTGTTTCAGTTGTCCTCGAATTTTAGTTAAAATATATTATGTTGTACCGCCACTTTACTAATCCGGAATTTTTCATTGAAAGTAAAGTCAGTGACTTCCACAGAATAATTTGTTCGTTCGCGAAATACTCTTCTTTGCCTATTTTCAACTAAGTAAATAAAAATCATCACTTTCGTTGCTAGTATCACTGCTGGAACTTAACATTTTCGTTAGTGATTTACGTACAAACGCGACTCTCCGTTATTCGACATTTAATATTTAACCCTTTAATATTTGACACAGGCTAAGACTCCATGTCAATAATTAGTGACAATTCCACAAATTGTCAAGTGAGTATTGACAACTTTGCGTTTCATAAACGACAACTGTTGGAAAATCTACGACAATTTGCCGAATTTTCGTTTTCGCTTGTAAACTTTTATGATACGCAAAAATGACAAATTGTCTTTGTCGGCTTTTCCGATTACAATTATTTCTGGGCAAAAGTTTTATGAAACTTTGAACTGACAACTTGTCGACTTATCACTTGTCACGTGTCGCTGACAATTGTAAGTTATATGAAATAGGGCCCAGATCTAACATCTACGAATGTCAGAATTAGAAAGGGATGTATAATAGGGTCTCAAGTTATGGATAAAGGTGAAATAAATTATGGATAACGCACAAGCTGCAGGCGAGGGCAATAAACATGCGTGGTGTATATCTTAAAAAAAAACCGGCCAAGTGCGAGTCGGACTCGCGCACGAGGGTTCTGTAGAAAGATTTTAACGCTTTTCCCCAGTGTTTTAAGAAGTCCAGTGTAAGCTGAACTCTGCTCCTAAGCGAAATGTACGCAGCGTGGGGTCAACTTATATTGGTCTTTGAAATTTACACAGACATAAAAATTTAAGATTTTGAGATTTTTTGGGGTGGTTGTGCTATAAGACTACCAAATACCAAATTTCAAGTTTGTAGGACAACTGGAAGTACCCTTTAGGTTTTTGGAAATCGTCAATTTGTATTGAAATAGCCTTTTTGATGACCGTATCTTTTGATTGCGTTGACTTAGAGGGTTGATTTTTTCACGGCTTCAAGGGACCGCAGGCTTGAGTATTTGATATTAATTTCAGTATGCTACCTCCACGCGTTCCAGAGAAAAAGGGTCTTGACAGACGGACGGATAGACAGACAGACAGACGGACAACAAAGAGATCCTATAAGGGTTCCGTTTTTTCCTTTTGAGGTACGGAACCCTAAAAACAGATGAAAAACGGCCTTGCACGAAACATGGTACGCCCACGGCGTGTCGAGAACACACAGCGACTGCTGTGACCCAGTAACTATAAAGCATTGCAGGCCAGGGTAGACTCACGGTGCGGCGCGGTCCAGTGCAGCGCGGGCGGCGCGGGGCGCGCGGCGCGCGGCAGGCGCGGCGGGTGCGCGGCGCACAGCACCTGCACGCCGCAGCCACGACGCATACATGTGTGCCCGTCCACTAGCGACAGCCACACATTCTTAGCCTTGATGGACGCCGGCCCTGACATCCTGAAAGAGACCATAACTGTCTTGTTCTTAGCTCACTTCCAGTTTGGAATAAAAGTAACTTGAGCGGATAGATCGCGTATGACTGTAAAATGACTCTGATGAGGCTCCCAACACCACGAGGCCTGAAAAAGGGGTTCAGACGTCTGGATTTGTGACACGTGTCACGTCAATAAATGCGATCATATCTATTCTAGTCTAATCACGAAGATATCTGAACATATTTTACTTTAGACTTTGTAAGCCTCCATTTACATTTGAATGAATAGATTTGATAATCTGATAATCTCCAAGAAAAATCATACAAGTTGCACAGCTTTACGACCTTAAAATATCTCTAGAGGAACCACAACGTACTTGTAACCAAAGGTGATATCGATCCAGTGATGCAAATTCTCCGATACATGTGTGCTTTCCAAAGCTTCTCTATGCTTCGTTATAAAGTCTTCCGCACACGACGCCCACGACGGTATGCCCAAATCCTGAAAACATTACTGGCCATAAAATGAATGAATTGTTTTAATGTTTAATTAAAAATAAAGCGCCAAATTTCTGTACCTACATCTAAATTTCAAGGATAGATTTGGACTTTTGGCGTGTTATTAACGTAACTTAAGCAGTCAGAAATGGCGAAACCATTGATTGTCCTACCAGAATGAGCCAAATAATTCGATTTGATTTCAGTCTACAAATTATTTCGTATGCTGCTGAGCACGGACCAACAACCCTCTGGACACTTGGAAAGTCATTACGAAAAAAGCCGCGGTGAGCGGGCAGGGGGAGCGCGTCGTGATTGGTTTATAGCTTGTCATCTCGCTTGTCATCTGTTCGAAAGTGAGCCGCGATTGGTGGCTAATAAGGTTTATAGGTGCAAATGAACATATGCGTTTCGGAAACGTTCGTCCTGACATTTGGTGTCCAGAGGGTGGGTGGTACGTGGCTGCTGAGTTTACACCTGCGTAGACAGTGGGTGAGACTTCAGAGTGAACCGTCCCGCATACGTACCAAAGAGGGAGGAACACAAACTCTATCCTTCACTCTCTCTGTAGATTTACGTGATACTTTTAGAGTCCCATACATGATACGATTTATTGTTGCATTGCGATTCGTCAATCGAATAAGGTAGCACAGAAGCTTACCGGTAAATCCTCATGTATACTCTTGAATACAGAGGGATCGGTATAGAATTCCGGGATGCATTCATCCGGCGTCCACTCCTGCATCCGTTGTATGGAGGCGGGGTACTCTGCCGGCACCCATTTGTTGCGAACATGCTTGCACAGTATCTCTTTAGGGGTCCTGAAATACATATGAGCAGAATGTAACAAATTTTTTTTGTACATCTATTAGTGTTTGTCTTGTTTATTTGCGAGATTGACGCGCGAGTCACGTGGATGGGGAAATGTAAACAGGGGCAGGGTATGGCCACTTCTACACTCGGAACTCATTATATTCTGTACACATGGGCGGCTGCTTACGTACTCGTAGACCGCACGTCATAAGCACGATATTCTCATTTTACGGCATTGTAGCTTGTGGAGTTGTATTTTGCGCAGAAAGAACGAAATGGTGACCACGGAACGGGATCATTGCATTTGCGCATAGTCATGCATTTGTCCTTCACTGTGCATGCTAGCCACGTTATCCGTTAAATTAACATGGCACTAATCAACGACCACATAGACGTAGCACGTTATTTTTAAGAGCGCGTTCGTGACGTCATACTTAAGGTCGACCTGCCGTCGCCCGGTTCAGCCGACACTCATCAACAAACCTCCTGGCCAAGTAGACGTAGCACGTGATGTCTGAGAGCGCGTCCGTGACGTGATGCGGGATCTGGTCGGCGCAGCTCGCGACGTCATACGTCAGGTCGAGCTGTCGATCGCCTTTGTTCAGCCGGTACTTTGACTTGGTCAAGTCTCGCCAGTTTCGGCCTGAACGGATATATGAATAGTAAAAATGAAACTGTTTCATTTCAATACATCTAGTACAGTAAGATAAGGAATACCTTAAATGGCAGGTGTTTGGCATAAGGCAAAGTAAAGAGTGATATAGATGCAGTCTTATTATTATAACCACCCACATTTGCACATTCTAATAACTTCCTCTAAGAAGGTATGCTTAATGTTACTCACCACACCGTGATGCAAAATCTGTGACCCAAGGTACCATGAAATGTGCCTGTTGATCATTGGCCGATCTTCCAGCCAGAGTGTTGAGATGCAGCAGGTAATCGAGGTTTGATATCCGACCACCCACCCACAGCATGCACAGCTTCTCCAGCTGCACTGCCTCGTTCCTCCAGCACCACTCCTCTCCCTGCTTCTCCTGCCCCTGACTACTCCCAACTGCAGGGGTAGCCTGCCTACCCTTATTGTGCTCATAAATTAAAGAGGCATCTAAAGTGTGAATATTATTTGTAATGGAAGGCAGTATCTGCAGCCACAGGTTCTCAGTCAGATAAATATCTTGCAATGTCAACATGCCCAGACTCAAGCCTCTGTCACTCATAGCTTTAAAAACATTCAGTAATTGATACACTATAAACATTCCCCGCCCATAGTTCATATCTATAAGATTCGGACTGAAGTTCAAGCAATCCAGTAAATTGTTTTCATAGTGGCCTCTGTATATAATAAAGTAGTTATTGTCCGTATCTAAAATGAACATAGCTGCTAGTAAATTGACATGTGCTTCATAAGACTTGGAGACATGTTTGTTTGGAATGATTTCTTTGTACTCTGTGACGCGACCGGAGCCATCACTCTTGATGCGTACGATGTTGCAGCCGTACAGCCGCAGCACTACCTCTGACAGCAGCTGATCATGCTCCAACAGGTTCACTATAGCACTCTCCTTCGTACCTTCATTATTCTGGCAATATTTCTTATAGGATTCCTTCCATAAATTTCTTTGGTTGTTCTGAGAGACATACTGTAGTAATTGGGAGAATGTTAAAGGAGATTCCGGGTTTCCTTCGTGGAGTTTATAACGGGGCAGTGGCAAAACCTTTGACACCTTTTTATTAAGTACCTTCAAGAGAAAAAACTGTTAAACAAAACCTGCGAGATATGTTACGGTATCGTACATTAAAAGTACAGTTACGCACCCTAATGAATATTGTCCGCCAGGGATAAGGAACACTTTCACCAGCTTGTAAGGCAAAATCTACATTGTTCACAGTGTTATCTACTTCTACGTTTTTCAGCCACTTCTTTAGCCAACCGCTGTGCACGACGACGCTAAACAAGTTTGTCGATCCAGTAGTAAATATGTTCTTATTGCTTATTCCTAATTCCTTAACAATACTATCCATCTCTAATAACTAATATTTTGTTTTGTTGTCCTCGGGGAGGTTAACAAATTTGACATTTCACATTTGTTTTTGACAGATCGATTTTAATATTTTCATACGGCAACTTTGTAAGTACGACAGTTTCTAAATAAAAAAACAGACTACTTTTTTGTAGTCGATTAAAAATGTACACATACCAACACATTTTATACAGACCGACCAAAAAGTCAAGAAAACGAAAAAAAGAGAAACCAACATTTCTCATACAAACTTATTGCCATATAAGCCACTTACGGGATTTTGGCGGGAAACCGATGAGAGTGGATCGTGTCGTTAATTGAATTTTAGTTTCTGTGCTTAATGTTGTTTGGTGGATAATAAAGATAGTGTATTATACAACAAAATAACGTGAAAGTGCCCAGCCAATGAAGAATTCAAGTGAAAACGCGTATTCCCTCTTTTTGTGACCCCCAAGTATCCGCGGGCTGCTGCTCGCCGTAGCTAGTAGGACGTGACTAGGACAGACTGACAACTTTGACGGTTTGAGGACTTTAACACATCAGACGTGGCTGTATGGACTCAGTTCCTTTGCCTATCCCTTATGGGATGAATTAAAGAAAAAAAATTAGATAAAAAAAAGTGGCACACCTTCACTTTTTGGTCTTGCTGTACTTACATATATACTTACTTTACTCCTTGTTCCTTCCTCAACAGTTTGAAATCACAGGAAAATAAACCGATCACTCATGTATCTATGTATGTTCCGGACCAGGGGGAGGAACATAGAGTAATATAATATACGGGGAATAGAGCGCCCTCTCAGCGGAAAAAAATGTCACCCTCAACCAGCCTCTACAGCAATGCCATCTTTTATCTGTGATAGTCGACAGAACAGATTTCATAACACACGCGCGCGCATGCTCGGACACACACGCGTTGGAGCACACACGCGCACACACACGAATTATGTGTACACACTCTTATTAGATTAGACATGAAAAATTCAGACTCAGAATTCAAAATCGTTTATTTCGTAAATTATACATTTAAAGCGTCCAAAATCGCAACAACTAACAATAGCACAAATCACAAGCATCCCAAATAACTGAAACAACACAGAAAGATTGTAACTAAAGCGTCCGAATTTTCGCCGCAACGTCCAATACACACGAACTGACACTGATAAAACGAAGGAGCTGAAAATCGACTCTACGTATTTACTAGTGGACAATTAACGAAATAACAGTTAAACACTGCGCATTTTCTAAAAAACAGAAAGCCGCTGGGCGCTGCATCAGCTGCATGCTGTATGACGTTTACTTGAGTCCGAAAATTTTTAAGGGATGTAGTAGGTGTACCAAAAACCGTTTTTTTTTTACTTTGCATGATTGAAATTTTGAAATTTTTTTAACAGAAGTACAAGCAATAATTTGTAACTGAAAATTACAAGCCTGCGGTTCGATATTTTTTCATAAAATTTTGATATTTTTTCATAAAATTTTGCAATATATAATGAAATAAAAATAAACCATTTTTTTTAAAACCGACAGAAACGATTAACACACTAACTACTAAAAATTAGCCTTACACAGGTAAGAGATGGCGCAGCTAAAAACTTCAACTGTCAAATACAGGTAACTTTCCTCCCCCTACAATGAACAGTAGTATTGCAGTGTTCCAATGCATTTCTTTTTAAACAAATACATAATTCATAGCTTGGCCTTTTCTAAAAACTGAATATGAGGCTGCAAGAACCTAAACTCTTCTGTCTTTCCCTTAAAAAAAGCTGTTATGACAATGTCAACTTGTCAAGTTCACGTGTGAATTTAATTTACAAATAAAAAATAAAGGAGAAAACATTTAACAAAAATGAATTACGAAACTAAACTTGAGGAATTAGCTATTAAGCTTTTCAGCATTGATGCTGTGAAATTCGGTGATTTCATGACCAAAAGTGGATTGAAAACACCGGTATACTTCGACTTGAGGGTTATAGTCAGTTATCCTGACGTAATGGTAATTATTTGCCTTTTTCAATGAAGAGATGTTCCAGGTTGATTCTATATTAACTCCAAATTTACTGATGTATTCTCTTACAGGAGTTGATAACGTTTCTGCTCTATGATTTTGCTATAAAGGACAGCAAGTGCAATCATTTGTGTGGCGTCCCTTATACGGCGCTGCCTATCGCTACGCTACTCAGTGTTAAGGCTAAGAAGCCCATGCTCATGAGACGTAAAGAAGCCAAAGGCTATGGTACAAAGAAGATGATAGAAGGCCACTATAAAGATGGTGAAACATGCCTTATCATTGAAGATGTGGTGACTTCGGGGTCCAGTGTGCTAGAGACCGTAAAAGATTTACAAAAAGAGGGTCTTATAGCTGACCAGGCTATTATTATATTGGATAGGGAGCAGGGCGGTCGGCAAAACCTAGCAGCAAATGGGGTTGAAATGAAGTCATTGTTTACTATGACCAACTTAATTGAAATTTTGGTAAAGCATAGTAAAACAACACAGGAGATGGCCATTAAAGTGAAAGATTATTTGAAAACTACAAAATCGCCATTTAGTAGTATGTTGTTTTTAATCACTTTATATTATTAAGTGCATTTTAACAATACAATTGTAATTTATAATGATTATTGATGATGACAGATTTTGAAATGTTTAAAATATAAATTCTTGTATTATTTTCAGATGTACCAGTGGATAGAGCTTCTCTATGTTTTGAAAAAAGAGCAGAGCTTGCAACCAATCAAGTTGCGAAGCAGCTGTTTGAAATAATAGCACAGAAAAAAACTAATCTCTGCATTTCTGTAGACTTAACCTCAACTGCAAAGATTCTCGACTTGCTGGAAAAAGTCGGGGAGCATGTTTGCCTGGTCAAGACTCATGTGGACATAATCGAGGACTTCAATTCCGATTTCATTACTCGACTCAAACAGCTATCTAAAAGATTCAACTTTTTAATCTTGGAAGATAGAAAATATGCTGACATTGGTAATACTGTCTCTTTGCAGTATTTGAATGGATTGTACAAAACCGGGGAATGGGCAGACAGTGTCACTGTCCATTCATTGCCTGGAGAAGGCATACTAAAGGCATTAAACGGATCTACAAATGGAGTTAACAGGGGGGTGTTTCTCCTAGCAGAAATGAGCAGTGAGGTAATTATAAAAGCTTACACATGAGGTATACCTATTTAAAGTAAAGTCTGCACAATGAAAAATTATATTATCTTCCCTTGTTCATGTTAAACAAGCCTGGTCACTGTCTGATTTGATCTCTTTCATGTGATAAATCTTGTGCTATGATACTGTCATACTTGGTGATTGTGTATATACATCATAACAATAAAGTGTCTGGTCCGTCACATGTGACTCATTGGTGAATAAAATGGAACCTTGCAAATTGACAACATTTCATATTTTTGAGACTATAATTTGATTAATTGTCTGTATTCTACTTTGAAAGAGGAACAAACCTACAGTTTTAAATTTTCATTAGGACTTGTAATTAATTTATTATTCCAAAAGGACGTAACTCTGAAACGGCGCTAGGATGGATAAATTGCCTTTGTCTTGTCACGATCAAAAAAACAAAACCAATATGTTAAATTTATCTGACATTGTCAAACCTATGTGTGATTGTTACTTTTTTTTTTCGTGAAAAAGGCAAAAGTATTACACCCATTCTTGTGCCGTTTTGGTAGAATTGGTAATTTTATTTTATTCTCTTTTATTTAAAAAAAAAAGTAATATAATTTTTTTATAAATATAGTGTTGTGCTCAGGAGCCAAAGCCCTTTCGATACCTATATTAATTTCCAGGTGTGAAAAATATTAAATGTTGTCAATTGTAGGAGACAGGTAAGGAAAAAGATACATTGGTATATTTAACATTCTCCTAATACTTTATTTTCAGGGCAATCTCATCACAGCAGACTACACCAAGACAACAGTAGAAATGTCAGCAAAGTACCCAGATCTGATCACTGGCTTTGTGTGCCAGAACAAAGACACCTTCAAAGACCCGGGTCTGATCCAACTGACACCTGGTGTCCAGCTGGAGACTTCTGGAGACAGCTTTGGCCAGATCTACAATACACCAGAGAAAGTAATCCTGGAGAAAGGTGCTGACATTGCTGTGGTGGGAAGAGGTATTGTTGCAGCCAAGAGTCCCGAAACACAAGCTGTTATCTACAAGGATGCTCTTTGGAAGTGCTACATGAAGAGAATCTCCGGCAAAATGGAATAAAATCTCTGGAAGAAATATACAATACTGAAAATAACTTTCGTAGATGGGTATGGCCGCGAAAAGTTGTCCCATAACACACTGGAAAAAGTAACACACAATTTCATACGGTGAGTTCACATGGTGATTTTTTAACCGACTCTCCAAAATAGGAGGAGTTTCTCAATTCGTCAGTACATACCTGTCTTTTTTTTTGTTCAATAACTCAAAAACGGTAAATCCGATCATGTTGAAAACAATTTTCATTGAAAGTGTTTATTGAGCGTTACCTTCGTATTTTTTTCATATTTTTGGACCTACAGTTTCTAAACCGTATCTTCTAGATAAGGGGGGGGGGGACGACGACGACGACGGGGACACAATTTATGCAATTTTCGGAACGCTTAGGAACCTTAAAGTGTTTTTAAAAGAGCTGTCGAAATATGTGCCACAATTGTTGTTTGCTGAGAAAAAAAAATACAACTTTTTTTAGGTAGGTAAGTACATGTAAGAAGTGCCCAACTAGAAATATTTATATTTGTTATTTAACTAAGTAGCAGCTTCTACAAGACACCTATACTCTAAATTTCATCAATATACCTCTTACAGTTTTCGAATAAAATGCCTGTGACGTACGGACGGACGGACATGACGAAACTATAAGGGTACTGTTTTTGCCATACTGGCTACGGAACCCTAAAAAGGCAAATAATGTCTGTGCCAAAGCCTAAAAGAAAAAATATTTGTAAATGGCATTTGACAAGAAAAATTATACTACTTAAAAACTTTTTTTTTACTTCATACTAAGTATAAATGTTGTATGTAACTGTGTTAAATATTTTTTTGATTACCTACTCTTTGGTCGGATAAAGTTAAGTAAAAATACGGTTTGTTCACAGGGATATCAGAATAACAATAACATACGTACTATTATTTATTATTATTAATAACACTTTTATTGTTTTTTTTGCAGTATCATATAGTTAGTGAATTGCTTATTTATGGATATATTGTTATTTGTAACTGATTGTTACCTACATTGTAAACGATAATCAATTATAAATAACAATTATATCCATTTCTATTAATTTTTATTTTGTCATGGTGCAGGTGCATAAATTATACGTTAATAATGAAAGCGTCATGTGAATCAGCCTTTATCTAGGTTCCAATAACACACATAACACACAACGTAACACACATAACGCACTAAAAATACGCGTAGTAAAATTTTTATAAATTGCTGTATGGCAGCCATTTTTGATGCTACTGCTATGAGAGTTCATAATAAATAAAGAAAATAGTCCATACTTCAAGTACAATAAGAAATTACATTTATTTTCAATACATAGTAGGGTGTGTCACTGAGTATGGCGATAAAAAAAAAAACTTGTTTTTTGACTTCTAATAGTTATCAAAAGTTGCTTCTATATCTAAAATGACAAAACATGTAAAAAATATTAAGTTTTTTATGTGCTTTTGGCTTCCTCAAATGACTTAAAGTTTGTGAAAATTGCCGTTTTTATCTTCTAGTTTAGGACACCCTAACAAAGTAATAAATCATTTTATGAAGCAACAAGTAACATCCTAGAATAGAAAATATTATGATTTACAAGAAAAAACAACTTTTTTTACATATTATAATAAAAAAAAATTACAAAAATAAAACTAAAACGTGCCATTTTTTAATCATAATGGGCTTACTTAAAATCTTTTTTAGAATTAAATTTGGGCATGATTTTTCTAGAATTTATTTTAGAAAAAAATAAAGCCTTCCCTGGCTTTGTTTCCAGCCACAGAACCAGCAGTTTCAGTCGTCAGCTTGACGCACCTCTCCACGGATTGCGTATGACATGGGAACTTTCGGAAATCGATTATTTTCAAATTTCCCATGGAAACCATGTCTTCAAGTTCGCTTGTTTCTGTCAGCCGCAATAGCGGAGGCGGCGTTAATACAAGTTTTTTGTCCTGCCAGTCAATCATGTCGTAATAATTTTGGGATTCAAAGTTGATATTCGGTATGGTAAATGATCGCACCACCTTGGTTTCTTTTGCAGCACGAGCTTTAAATATTCTCCTACAAGCAAGTTCTCTTATATGCTTGTTATTGTCTGTTAACATAGACAAAAGTAAGTTTTCTGGGTGTGCAAAATACGCATTACGCTGTATTACTGGATAAATTACCTTTTTAACGTCTTGGGGAAGATCTCTTGTGCTCTTGATGAGAAACCATAAATTCCTAGCACCATCCTTACATGAGCTGTTGATTTTGATTTGAAACCAAGAAGGGCTGTAAGTTTTACAAATATGCTTTGCCAGCGAAACTAATGCAGCACTTGGACGCTTTGTTGAAACATACAGACGCAGTATTCTGTTAGCAGTCGTAAGCCATCGGGCGTGTGACATTTTTCCTGAGTTACGTTTAGCTAAATCAGGACTTACGACTCCAGTTGACACAGCTACACATATATCATATAAGTATTGTTGATCTGTACTTAACTTTACATTTGAAAGTACAGGTAGTTCTACAGAAATAGGTTCGAATTGCGTTACTGGCCTGTTTTCACAACCTGAGAGCTTTTTTCCAATCGGCCCAGAAAAAGATTTCGGTCCGGTAGTTTGCCCATCTAAATGGCCAGTCAAATGACGCAATGGCAATTCGTTAGCATGTAATTGACACACAAGCCACTGTAAAGGACGAGAAAGGCGTTTTTCTAATGCCACAATCACACCGTTCTTCCTTCCAGTATTAACGTTTGTTCCGTCGCACCCTACTGCCATCAAGGAGGTAATATTTATTTTCTTTTCAGCAAGGTATAAACACATAGACTCCTCAATAGCCTTAGATGTTCCAGCGAGTGGAGTCACATGGCCGATATACTCCGATCCGGGTTCTTTGACTATCGTTATGTGTTCTTCGACTCGCACGCGACGATATAACTTTTTTCCGTCTTTGATGTAATGCAGGGTTTGATCTTTGCGTCCATCAAAAAACAAAGCTTCTAGAGACGTTACTTGTTGCTTTCGCATCAACGTTTGTCTTCGCTTAATTCTTTCTCGTCTCAATTTGCTATGGTCAATTATGATGGTAGAGGGCATTGCATTTGCACTATTATCTCGGACATCATTAAAAGTCGCCGATGCGATAGCAGCACCCGCTCTGTACGAAATTCCATAACGATCACATATTTCAGCCAGCTTTTCTAATTTAGGTTGCGGCATCTTCCTCTTTCTTGACTCTCGTGAGGAAGCTTGTAGTGTGATGCTATCATTTTCTTCATTCTCAGACAATTTTTCGGATTCTGAATCTGAATCACATGACATAACGGGTTCATTACTGGAAGTTGACGGTTGTGATTCTGCCGACATGGATTGGTTTTGCTTCTGAAGTCTTTTAATTTTTTTCTGTAGCTTTTTACTTGTTTTTATATCAACTGACCCGATCACCATACTCCTCAACGTTCTTTGATCTTCCAGAAAAGTCCGTTCTTTAATCGGAACCGCTTTCAACTTGCCACATTTGCAGGTAGTGAAATCTTTACACTTACAAGCTGCTATGTCAAAAATAAGGGTTGATTTGACGACAAAATCTTGCATCTTGCTTAAATATGACTTTCCTTTTGAATTCCTGTTAAAGTTTTTCAACAACTGCTTGTATTGATTGCAATAAGACATAATTAATTGACCTGCCCTTGCTTCCGTAACAGTTGGAATTGAAGCCGTTTTCCAGACTTCGAAAACGGCTTGAACTACTTCGCGTATGATAATTTTTACTTGAGGTTCTCGTTGATTGATCTGTTTTTTTTCATAACGCAACCACTCACAATGTCTTAACACATCTTCAAGTGTCGGGAGCACATTGTTTTTAATTTTTTCGGGGTGTTTGTCAAGAATACGTATTTTAGTTTTAACCCTTGTTTCTACGCCACTTTTCGACGACATTTTGTTAAATGTAATAGCTAAAATGTAATTGAATTATCTTATTATGTGTTGTTGAATACAAAGAATTGAAATATAAGCTAGTTTTATGAAGAAACAACAAACACAACTTACGATTATATTTGCCGTTAATGACGTGCAACAGCGTAATTGGGGGTAGGTACAAAATAACAAATTATGTCAAAATGTACTGTTTTTCTAATTTAATTTAAGTATTTAAGGTATTCGTATTATTTAAATGCAGTTTACGTCAAGTTAAAGATAGTAGTAATTTATTGAATCATTTATTGAATCAGGCGTTACTTAGCAAAGTAATTGTTTTTTAGTTCATAAAGATAGTAGATTATTTAAAAAAAAAAACCTTATTACGTATTAATTTTGCAATTTTAATTGAACTTCAAGGTCGATGAGCGAGCTAAAAGTACCAACTAAGGTGAAATCTTTAAATGCAAATCTTTAATATATTAGATGAGGCAACTTTTGAGAGGTATTACTCTTGAAATTTCACAATTCGAGAAAAATGACACACCCTAATACATAGCTTGTCAAAAAGTTTCATCTAAGTTTCAGTTGTTCCAAAAATCAACTTTTGTCGATGATAAAACATTAAATTGTGGCGACAAATGAAACGAGATCCGATCCAAAATAACTACCAGCAAAGTGATGGTATTGCCCTACCTAAAAAACATCAGATAATGTTGCTACAACAAGAAACAAAAATTACACACTCAAATAACAAGTGTGCGTTACGGTTGGAACCATTTTCGGGAACACGAACTAAAACAAGTTTATTATTCTGAAATATTCAGATAATAGATTGTTAGCCTCATTAGTTCAAGAGTAATTCGTTATAAAGTTTGCTGAGCCTGGTTTTATTTATATACTTGCTTTCGTTAAGAAATTATGTGTGTTTAAGTTCTGCAGGGTAACACTAAAATGGGCATTTTTTGCCAACTTTTTAGCCTTTCATTGGGTTTTTGGTACTTAACCAATGTTGTTTAGTAGTATTTTATTATTCTATCGTATGGGAAAAACGTTTTAGAGCATAACGTTCCAAGTTTTATGTCATTATACCTTCATATTATTTTTTTGTAAGTGGTAAAGTCCGAGCTTCAATCGAAAAGTACAAAGTTTCGCGGCCATACCCAGATATAAGTAAATGTAGTACATGTGAAGCATATCTGATCAGTTAACTAGTTACGGATTAAAGAAAAATCAATGTATTTTTTGCTGTGATAAGAATATTCCATCAGTTTGGTGCTATTTGTTGCCTTGAAAAGATACATTAGTATCTACACACCCTTTACATTCCTATTTACATGTTGTTTGTTTCAGTATATTTGTAAAAACTGGTATTTCAAATTTTTTAAGCTTAAGACTCAAGATCAAGTATTTTTGATAGTGTGCCTTTTATTAAGTGTTATTGAATAAATAAATGATATATCCATTTCCTCTTTGTTTCATATCTATCCTAACAATTTTATTGGTTTCAAACTTTTAACATAAACTATGGTGAGAATCAATCATAGCGAAATATTCGGAGCGCTCACGTATGTCAGTTGAGAATAGCCCGATGTGTTTCGGGCTAATCCGGCGAAGCGTGTAAGAAGGACTACGGATTAGTCTGGAACATAGAGTAATATAATATACGGGGAATAGAGCGCCCTCTCAGCGGAAAAAAGTCACCCTCAACCAGCCTCTAAAGCAATGCCATCTTTTATCTGTGATAGTCGACAGAACAGATTTCATAACACACACGCGCGCGCGCATGCTCGGACACACGCGCGCGGGCGCACACACGCGCGTTGGGGCACACACGCGCACACACACGAATTATGTGTACACACTCTTATTAGATTAGACATGAAAAATTCAGACTCAGAATTCAAAATCGTTTATTTCGTAAATTATACATTTTAAGCGTCCAAAATCGCAACAACTAACAATAGTTTATTGAATCAGGCGTTACTTTGCGGAGGTCCATATTTATGAACTAAAAAACAATTACTTTGCTCACCCGCGACCACTAATGACAAATAGTTATATCTGTGCGGCAAATGTGTTTCCATGCAACACCTCCGCCTCCACTGCTACACGAATCAACACATGTCACACAGACCCAACTATCACCACCACCACTATACTAAACGCTGACGCGTTTCGGCGCTCTCCACGAGGCCATTTACGAAGCACAACAACAACCGCTCAACATGTCACCACTTCCACTACTGACATATGTAAACCATGTACTCAACTTAGTTAATGACAAAACCAACTAATATTTTATAAATTCCAAACTACCCTTTTATGTAAGTCCTAAACTACCCTTTTTTAAGAAATGAATTCCAAACTACCCTTTTTATTTTTATTTTGAATTTACGCCAGGTACCCCGTTATTTTTAACCGAGTACGGTAAAAAGAGAAGTCATGTTCTCATTATTACTATGACACATTATTAAAATTAGAACCAAGTCGTAACAAAGGCGAAGAAACCAAATTAACTTGTTCATTAATAATAGACCCCATGTTGTTGTACCTAATTATTTCCAATTGTTCTAAAACCGATAGCCGCAAACCCTTATCACAATAATGTAAAATTTCGTACGTATCTGAGTCTAACAACGAATGATTCGTGTCTAATAAATGCTTGGCAAAGTTTGATTTCTCTGGATGATCATGCCTATATGACGAGACATGCTCTTTAAATCTAGTATCAAAGCTTCGACCGGTTTGTCCAAAGTATACTTGACTACAGTCGCCACAAGTGAGTTTATATACGCCCGACATGTTCCCTTTATCCACCTTTTCTTTGTTATTACAAAGTCTAGAACGTAAAGAATTAGTAGTCTTAAAGGCAACATTGATGTTATTTGATTTTAAAATATTATAAATCTTGTCAGACAACCGGCCAACATAAGTAATACTAGATCTAAATTTGTTAGTAGGCTGAGATGGCAACGCAGAGTAAAGCATGCTATTCACTATCCGTCCCTGCTTCTTTTGAACCAGACTATTAACCATTGCTGTACTATAACCATTTGTTGTTGCTATCTGACATATAGTATGTAACTCAGAATCATAATGCTCTTTCGAAAGAGGTACAGTTAGTCACTAGTTAGTACATTAGTGAATATATTTATTATTATATTACAGGTAATTATTATTATATATTATTATATTACACAAATACCTATTACATTAATGAACAAGTTAATTTGGTTTCTTCGCCTTTGTTACGACTTGGTTCTAATTTTAATAATGTGTCATAGTAATAATGAGAACATGACTTCTCTTTTTACCGTACTCGGTTAAAAATAACGGGGTACCTGGCGTAAATTAAAAATAAAAATAAAAAGGGTAGTTTGGAATTCATTTCTTAAAAAAGGGTAGTTTAGGACTTACATAAAAGAGTAGTTTGGAATTTATAAAATATTAGTGGGTACGTTGGTTTTGTCATTAACTAAGTTGAGTACATGGTTTACATATGTCAGTAGTGGAAGTGGTGGCATGTTGAGCGGTTGTTGTTGTGCTTCGTAAATGGCCTCGTGGAGAGTGCCGAAACGCGTCAGCGTTTAGTATAGTGGTGGTGGTGATAGTTGGGTCTGTGTGGCATGTGTTGATTCGTGTAGCAGTGGAGGCGGAGGTGTTGCATGGAAACATACATTTGCCGCACAGATATAACTATTTGTCATTAGTGGTCGCGGGTGAGCAAAGTAATTGTTTTTTAGTTCATAACTAACAATAGCACAAATCACAAGCATCTCAAATAACTGAAACAACACAGAAAGATTGTAACTAAAGCGTCCGAATTTTCGCCGCAACGTCCAATACACACGAACTGACACTGATAAAACGGAGGAGCTGAAAATCGACTCTACATATTTACTAGTGGACAATTAACGAAATAACAGTTAAACACTGCGCATTTTCTAAAAAACAGAAAGCCGCTGGGCGCTGCATCAGCTGCATGCTGTATGACGTTTACTTGAGTCCGAAAATTTTTAAGGGATGTAGTAGGTGTACCAAAAACCGTTTTTTTTTTTACTTTGCATGATGGTAAATTTTGAAATTTTTTTAACAGAAGTACAAGCAATAATTTGTAACTGAAAATTACAAGCCTGCGGTTCGATATTTTTTCATAAAATTTTGCAATATATAATGAAATAAAAATAAACCATTTTTTTTAAAACCGACAGAAACGATTAACACACTAACTACTAAAAATTAGCCTTACACAGGTAAGAGATGGCGCAGCTAAAAACTTCAACTGTCAAATACAGGTAACTTTCCTCCCCCTACAATGAACAGTAGTATTGCAGTGTTCCAATGCATTTCTTTTTAAACAAATACATAATTCATAGCTTGGCCTTTTCTAAAAACTGAATATGAGGCTGCAAGAACCTAAACTCTTCTGTCTTTCCCTTAAAAAAAGCTGTTATGACAATGTCAACTTGTCAAGTTCACGTGTGAATTTAATTTACAAATGAGTGTTGGTTGAGTGCAAATAAAAAATAAAGGAGAAAACATTTAACAAAAATGAATTACGAAACTAAACTTGAGGAATTAGCTATTAAGCTTTTCAGCATTGATGCTGTGAAATTCGGTGATTTCATGACCAAAAGTGGATTGAAAACACCGGTATACTTCGACTTGAGGGTTATAGTCAGTTATCCTGACGTAATGGTAATTATTTGCCTTTTTCAATGAAGAGATGTTCCAGGTTGATTCTATATTAACTCCAAATTTACTGATGTATTCTCTTACAGGAGTTGATAACGTTTCTGCTCTATGATTTTGCTATAAAGGACAGCAAGTGCAATCATTTGTGTGGCGTCCCTTATACGGCGCTGCCTATCGCTACGCTACTCAGTGTTAAGGCTAAGAAGCCCATGCTCATGAGACGTAAAGAAGCCAAAGGCTATGGTACAAAGAAGATGATAGAAGGCCACTATAAAGATGGTGAAACATGCCTTATCATTGAAGATGTGGTGACTTCGGGGTCCAGTGTGCTAGAGACCGTAAAAGATTTACAAAAAGAGGGTCTTATAGCTGACCAGGCTATTATTATATTGGATAGGGAGCAGGGCGGTCGGCAAAACCTAGCAGCAAATGGGGTTGAAATGAAGTCATTGTTTACTATGACCAACTTAATTGAAATTTTGGTAAAGCATAGTAAAACAACACAGGAGATGGCCATTAAAGTGAAAGATTATTTGAAAACTACAAAATCGCCATTTAGTAGTATGTTGTTTTTAATCACTTTATATTATTAAGTGCATTTTAACAATACAATTGTAATTTATAATGATTATTGATGATGACAGATTTTGAAATGTTTAAAATATAAATTCTTGTATTATTTTCAGATGTACCAGTGGATAGAGCTTCTCTATGTTTTGAAAAAAGAGCAGAGCTTGCAACCAATCAAGTTGCGAAGCAGCTGTTTGAAATAATAGCACAGAAAAAAACTAATCTCTGCATTTCTGTAGACTTAACCTCAACTGCAAAGATTCTCGACTTGCTGGAAAAAGTCGGGGAGCATGTTTGCCTGGTCAAGACTCATGTGGACATAATCGAGGACTTCAATTCCGATTTCATTACTCGACTCAAACAGCTATCTAAAAGATTCAACTTTTTAATCTTGGAAGATAGAAAATATGCTGACATTGGTAATACTGTCTCTTTGCAGTATTTGAATGGATTGTACAAAACCGGGGAATGGGCAGACAGTGTCACTGTCCATTCATTGCCTGGAGAAGGCATACTAAAGGCATTAAACGGATCTACAAATGGAGTTAACAGGGGGGTGTTTCTCCTAGCAGAAATGAGCAGTGAGGTAATTATAAAAGCTTACACATGAGGTATACCTATTTAAAGTAAAGTCTGCACAATGAAAAATTATATTATCTTCCCTTGTTCATGTTAAACAAGCCTGGTCACTGTCTGATTTGATCTCTTTCATGTGATAAATCTTGTGCTATGATACTGTCATACTTGGTGATTGTGTATATACATCATAACAATAAAGTGTCTGGTCCGTCACATGTGACTCATTGGTGAATAAAATGGAACCTTGCAAATTGACAACATTTCATATTTTTGAGACTATAATTTGATTAATTGTCTGTATTCTACTTTGAAAGAGGAACAAACCTACAGTTTTAAATTTTCATTAGGACTTGTAATTAATTTATTATTCCAAAAGGACGTAACTCTGAAACGGCGCTAGGATGGATAAATTGCCTTTGTCTTGTCACGATCAAAAAAACAAAACCAAGATGTTAAATTTATCTGACATTGTCAAACCTATGTGTGATTGTTACTTTTTTTTTTCGTGAAAAAGGCAAAAGTATTACACCCATTCTTGTGCCGTTTTGGTAGAATTGGTAATTTTATTTTATTCTCTTTTATTTAAAAAAAAAAGTAATATAATTTTTTTATAAATATAGTGTTGTGCTCAGGAGCCAAAGCCCTTTCGATACCTATATTAATTTCCAGGTGTGAAAAATATTAAATGTTGTCAATTGTAGGAGACAGGTAAGGAAAAAGATACATTGGTATATTTAACATTCTCCTAATACTTTATTTTCAGGGCAATCTCATCACAGCAGACTACACCAAGACAACAGTAGAAATGTCAGCAAAGTACCCAGATCTGATCACTGGCTTTGTGTGCCAGAACAAAGACACCTTCAAAGACCCGGGTCTGATCCAACTGACACCTGGTGTCCAGCTGGAGACTTCTGGAGACAGCTTTGGCCAGATCTACAATACACCAGAGAAAGTAATCCTGGAGAAAGGTGCTGACATTGCTGTGGTGGGAAGAGGTATTGTTGCAGCCAAGAGTCCCGAAACACAAGCTGTTATCTACAAGGATGCTCTTTGGAAGTGCTACATGAAGAGAATCTCCGGCAAAATGGAATAAAATCTCTGGAAGAAATATACAATACTGAAAATAACTTTCGTAGATGGGTATGGCCGCGAAAAGTTGTCCCATAACACACTGGAAAAAGTAACACACAATTTCATACGGTGAGTTCACATGGTGATTTTTTAACCGACTCTCCAAAATAGGAGGAGTTTCTCAATTCGTCAGTACATACCTGTCTTTTTTTTTGTTCAATAACTCAAAAACGGTAAATCCGATCATATTGAAAACAATTTTCATTGAAAGTGTTTATTGAGCGTTACCTTCGTATTTTTTTCATATTTTTGGACCTACAGTTTCTAAACCGTATCTTCTAGATAAGGGGGGGGGGGGACGACGACGACGACGGGGACACAATTTATGCAATTTTCGGAACGCTTAGGAACCTTAAAGTGTTTTTAAAAGAGCTGTCGAAATATGTGCCACAATTGTTGTTTGCTGAGAAAAAAAAATACAACTTTTTTTAGGTAGGTAAGTACATGTAAGAAGTGCCCAACTAGAAATATTTATATTTGTTATTTAACTAAGTAGCAGCTTCTACAAGACACCTATACTCTAAATTTCATCAATATACCTCTTACAGTTTTCGAATAAAATGCCTGTGACGTACGGACGGACGGACATGACGAAACTATAAGGGTACTGTTTTTGCCATACTGGCTACGGAACCCTAAAAAGGCAAATAATGTCTGTGCCAAAGCCTAAAAGAAAAAATATTTGTAAATGGCATTTGACAAGAAAAATTATACTACTTAAAAACTTTTTTTTTACTTCATACTAAGTATAAATGTTGTATGTAACTGTGTTAAATATTTTTTTGATTACCTACTCTTTGGTCGGATAAAGTTAAGTAAAAATACGGTTTGTTCACAGGGATATCAGAATAACAATAACATACGTACTATTATTTATTATTATTAATAACACTTTTATTGTTTTTTTTGCAGTATCATATAGTTAGTGAATTGCTTATTTATGGATATATTGTTATTTGTAACTGATTGTTACCTACATTGTAAACGATAATCAATTATAAATAACAATTATATCCATTTCTATTAATTTTTATTTTGTCATGGTGCAGGTGCATAAATTATACGTTAATAATGAAAGCGTCATGTGAATCAGCCTTTATCTAGGTTCCAATAACACACATAACACACAACGTAACACACATAACGCACTAAAAATACGCGTAGTAAAATTTTTATAAATTGCTGTATGGCAGCCATTTTTGATGCTACTGCTATGAGAGTTCATAATAAATAAAGAAAATAGTCCATACTTCAAGTACAATAAGAAATTACATTTATTTTCAATACATAGTAGGGTGTGTCACTGAGTATGGCGATAAAAAAAAAAACTTGTTTTTTGACTTCTAATAGTTATCAAAAGTTGCTTCTATATCTAAAATGACAAAACATGTAAAAAATATTAAGTTTTTTATGTGCTTTTGGCTTCCTCAAATGACTTAAAGTTTGTGAAAATTGCCGTTTTTATCTTCTAGTTTAGGACACCCTAACAAAGTAATAAATCATTTTATGAAGCAACAAGTAACATCCTAGAATAGAAAATATTATGATTTACAAGAAAAAACAACTTTTTTTACATATTATAATAAAAAAAAATTACAAAAATAAAACTAAAACGTGCCATTTTTTAATCATAATGGGCTTACTTAAAATCTTTTTTAGAATTAAATTTGGGCATGATTTTTCTAGAATTTATTTTAGAAAAAAATAAAGCCTTCCCTGGCTTTGTTTCCAGCCACAGAACCAGCAGTTTCAGTCGTCAGCTTGACGCACCTCTCCACGGATTGCGTATGACATGGGAACTTTCGGAAATCGATTATTTTCAAATTTCCCATGGAAACCATGTCTTCAAGTTCGCTTGTTTCTGTCAGCCGCAATAGCGGAGGCGGCGTTAATACAAGTTTTTTGTCCTGCCAGTCAATCATGTCGTAATAATTTTGGGATTCAAAGTTGATATTCGGTATGGTAAATGATCGCACCACCTTGGTTTCTTTTGCAGCACGAGCTTTAAATATTCTCCTACAAGCAAGTTCTCTTATATGCTTGTTATTGTCTGTTAACATAGACAAAAGTAAGTTTTCTGGGTGTGCAAAATACGCATTACGCTGTATTACTGGATAAATTACCTTTTTAACGTCTTGGGGAAGATCTCTTGTGCTCTTGATGAGAAACCATAAATTCCTAGCACCATCCTTACATGAGCTGTTGATTTTGATTTGAAACCAAGAAGGGCTGTAAGTTTTACAAATATGCTTTGCCAGCGAAACTAATGCAGCACTTGGACGCTTTGTTGAAACATACAGACGCAGTATTCTGTTAGCAGTCGTAAGCCATCGGGCGTGTGACATTTTTCCTGGGTTACGTTTAGCTAAATCAGGACTTACGACTCCAGTTGACACAGCTACACATATATCATATAAGTATTGTTGATCTGTACTTAACTTTACATTTGAAAGTACAGGTAGTTCTACAGAAATAGGTTCGAATTGCGTTACTGGCCTGTTTTCACAAGCTGAGAGCTTTTTTCCAATCGGCCCAGAAAAAGATTTCGGTCCGGTAGTTTGCCCATCTAAATGGCCAGTCAAATGACGCAATGGCAATTCGTTAGCATGTAATTGACACACAAGCCACTGTAAAGGACGAGAAAGGCGTTTTTCTAATGCCACAATCACACCGTTCTTCCTTCCAGTATTAACGTTTGTTCCGTCGCACCCTACTGCCATCAAGGAGGTAATATTTATTTTCTTTTCAGCAAGGTATAAACACATAGACTCCTCAATAGCCTTAGATGTTCCAGCGAGTGGAGTCACATGGCCGATATACTCCGATCCGGGTTCTTTGACTATCGTTATGTGTTCTTCGACTCGCACGCGACGATATAACTTTTTTCCGTCTTTGATGTAATGCAGGGTTTGATCTTTGCGTCCATCAAAAAACAAAGCTTCTAGAGACGTTACTTGTTGCTTTCGCATCAACGTTTGTCTTCGCTTAATTCTTTCTCGTCTCAATTTGCTATGGTCAATTATGATGGTAGAGGGCATTGCATTTGCACTATTATCTCGGACATCATTAAAAGTCGCCGATGCGATAGCAGCACCCGCTCTGTACGAAATTCCATAACGATCACATATTTCAGCCAGCTTTTCTAATTTAGGTTGCGGCATCTTCCTCTTTCTTGACTCTCGTGAGGAAGCTTGTAGTGTGATGCTATCATTTTCTTCATTCTCAGACAATTTTTCGGATTCTGAATCTGAATCACATGACATAACGGGTTCATTACTGGAAGTTGACGGTTGTGATTCTGCCGACATGGATTGGTTTTGCTTCTGAAGTCTTTTAATTTTTTTCTGTAGCTTTTTACTTGTTTTTATATCAACTGACCCGATCACCATACTCCTCAACGTTCTTTGATCTTCCAGAAAAGTCCGTTCTTTAATCGGAACCGCTTTCAACTTGCCACATTTGCAGGTAGTGAAATCTTTACACTTACAAGCTGCTATGTCAAAAATAAGGGTTGATTTGACGACAAAATCTTGCATCTTGCTTAAATATGACTTTCCTTTTGAATTCCTGTTAAAGTTTTTCAACAACTGCTTGTATTTATTGCAATAAGACATAATTAATTGACCTGCCCTTGCTTCCGTAACAGTTGGAATTGAAGCCGTTTTCCAGACTTCGAAAACGGTTTGAACTACTTCGCGTATGATAATTTTTACTTGAGGTTCTCGTTGATTGATCTGTTTTTTTTCATAACGCAACCACTCACAATGTCTTAACACATCTTCAAGTGTCGGGAGCACATTGTTTTTAATTTTTTCGGGGTGTTTGTCAAGAATACGTATTTTAGTTTTAACCCTTGTTTCTACGCCACTTTTCGACGACATTTTGTTAAATGTAATAGCTAAAATGTAATTGAATTATCTTATTATGTGTTGTTGAATACAAAGAATTGAAATATAAGCTAGTTTTATGAAGAAACAACAAACACAACTTACGATTATATTTGCCGTTAATGACGTGCAACAGCGTAATTGGGGGTAGGTACAAAATGACAAATTATGTCAAAATGTACTGTTTTTCTAATTTAATTTAAGTATTTAAGGTATTCGTATTATTTAAATGCAGTTTACGTCAAGTTAAAGATAGTAGTAATTTATTGAATCATTTATTGAATCAGGCGTTACTTAGCAAAGTAATTGTTTTTTAGTTCATAAAGATAGTAGATTATTTAAAAAAAAAAACCTTATTACGTATTAATTTTGCAATTTTAATTGAACTTCAAGGTCGATGAGCGAGCTAAAAGTACCAACTAAGGTGAAATCTTTAAATGCAAATCTTTAATATATTAGATGAGGCAACTTTTGAGAGGTATTACTCTTGAAATTTCACAATTCGAGAAAAATGACACACCCTAATACATAGCTTGTCAAAAAGTTTCATCTAAGTTTCAGTTGTTCCAAAAATCAACTTTTGTCGATGATAAAACATTAAATTGTGGCGACAAATGAAACGAGATCCGATCCAAAATAACTACCAGCAAAGTGATGGTATTGCCCTACCTAAAAAACATCAGATAATGTTGCTACAACAAGAAACAAAAATTACACACTCAAATAACAAGTGTGCGTTACGGTTGGAACCATTTTCGGGAACACGAACTAAAACAAGTTTATTATTCTGAAATATTCAGATAATAGATTGTTAGCCTCATTAGTTCAAGAGTAATTCGTTATAAAGTTTGCTGAGCCTGGTTTTATTTATATACTTGCTTTCGTTAAGAAATTATGTGTGTTTAAGTTCTGCAGGGTAACACTAAAATGGGCATTTTTTGCCAACTTTTTAGCCTTTCATTGGGTTTTTGGTACTTAACCAATGTTGTTTAGTAGTATTTTATTATTCTATCGTATGGGAAAAACGTTTTAGAGCATAACGTTCCAAGTTTTATGTCATTATACCTTCATATTATTTTTTTGTAAGTGGTAAAGTCCGAGCTTCAATCGAAAAGTACAAAGTTTCGCGGCCATACCCAGATATAAGTAAATGTAGTACATGTGAAGCATATCTGATCAGTTAACTAGTTACGGATTAAAGAAAAATCAATGTATTTTTTGCTGTGATAAGAATATTCCATCAGTTTGGTGCTATTTGTTGCCTTGAAAAGATACATTAGTATCTACACACCCTTTACATTCCTATTTACATGTTGTTTGTTTCAGTATATTTGTAAAAACTGGTATTTCAAATTTTTTAAGCTTAAGACTCAAGATCAAGTATTTTTGATAGTGTGACTTTTATTAAGTGTTATTGAATAAATAAATGATATATCCATTTCCTCTTTGTTTCATATCTATCCTAACAATTTTATTGGTTTCAAACTTTTAACATAAACTATGGTGAGAATCAATCATAGCGAAATATTCGGAGCGCTCACGTATGTCAGTTGAGAATAGCCCGATGTGTTTCGGGCTAATCCGGCGAAGCGTGTAAGAAGGACTACGGATTAGTCTGGAACATAGAGTAATATAATATACGGGGAATAGAGCGCCCTCTCAGCGGAAAAAAGTCACCCTCAACCAGCCTCTAAAGCAATGCCATCTTTTATCTGTGATAGTCGACAGAACAGATTTCATAACACACACGCGCGCGCGCATGCTCGGACACACGCGCGCGGGCGCACACACGCGCGTTGGGGCACACACGCGCACACACACGAATTATGTGTACACACTCTTATTAGATTAGACATGAAAAATTCAGACTCAGAATTCAAAATCGTTTATTTCGTAAATTATACATTTTAAGCGTCCAAAATCGCAACAACTAACAATAGTTTATTGAATCAGGCGTTACTTTGCGGAGGTCCATATTTATGAACTAAAAAACAATTACTTTGCTCACCCGCGACCACTAATGACAAATAGTTATATCTGTGCGGCAAATGTGTTTCCATGCAACACCTCCGCCTCCACTGCTACACGAATCAACACATGTCACACAGACCCAACTATCACCACCACCACTATACTAAACGCTGACGCGTTTCGGCGCTCTCCACGAGGCCATTTACGAAGCACAACAACAACCGCTCAACATGTCACCACTTCCACTACTGACATATGTAAACCATGTACTCAACTTAGTTAATGACAAAACCAACTAATATTTTATAAATTCCAAACTACCCTTTTATGTAAGTCCTAAACTACCCTTTTTTAAGAAATGAATTCCAAACTACCCTTTTTATTTTTATTTTGAATTTACGCCAGGTACCCCGTTATTTTTAACCGAGTACGGTAAAAAGAGAAGTCATGTTCTCATTATTACTATGACACATTATTAAAATTAGAACCAAGTCGTAACAAAGGCGAAGAAACCAAATTAACTTGTTCATTAATAATAGACCCCATGTTGTTGTACCTAATTATTTCCAATTGTTCTAAAACCGATAGCCGCAAACCCTTATCACAATAATGTAAAATTTCGTACGTATCTGAGTCTAACAACGAATGATTCGTGTCTAATAAATGCTTGGCAAAGTTTGATTTCTCTGGATGATCATGCCTATATGACGAGACATGCTCTTTAAATCTAGTATCAAAGCTTCGACCGGTTTGTCCAAAGTATACTTGACTACAGTCGCCACAAGTGAGTTTATATACGCCCGACATGTTCCCTTTATCCACCTTTTCTTTGTTATTACAAAGTCTAGAACGTAAAGAATTAGTAGTCTTAAAGGCAACATTGATGTTATTTGATTTTAAAATATTATAAATCTTGTCAGACAACCGGCCAACATAAGTAATACTAGATCTAAATTTGTTAGTAGGCTGAGATGGCAACGCAGAGTAAAGCATGCTATTCACTATCCGTCCCTGCTTCTTTTGAACCAGACTATTAACCATTGCTGTACTATAACCATTTGTTGTTGCTATCTGACATATAGTATGTAACTCAGAATCATAATGCTCTTTCGAAAGAGGTACAGTTAGTCACTAGTTAGTACATTAGTGAATATATTTATTATTATATTACAGGTAATTATTATTATATATTATTATATTACACAAATACCTATTACATTAATGAACAAGTTAATTTGGTTTCTTCGCCTTTGTTACGACTTGGTTCTAATTTTAATAATGTGTCATAGTAATAATGAGAACATGACTTCTCTTTTTACCGTACTCGGTTAAAAATAACGGGGTACCTGGCGTAAATTAAAAATAAAAATAAAAAGGGTAGTTTGGAATTCATTTCTTAAAAAAGGGTAGTTTAGGACTTACATAAAAGAGTAGTTTGGAATTTATAAAATATTAGTGGGTACGTTGGTTTTGTCATTAACTAAGTTGAGTACATGGTTTACATATGTCAGTAGTGGAAGTGGTGGCATGTTGAGCGGTTGTTGTTGTGCTTCGTAAATGGCCTCGTGGAGAGTGCCGAAACGCGTCAGCGTTTAGTATAGTGGTGGTGGTGATAGTTGGGTCTGTGTGGCATGTGTTGATTCGTGTAGCAGTGGAGGCGGAGGTGTTGCATGGAAACATACATTTGCCGCACAGATATAACTATTTGTCATTAGTGGTCGCGGGTGAGCAAAGTAATTGTTTTTTAGTTCATAACTAACAATAGCACAAATCACAAGCATCTCAAATAACTGAAACAACACAGAAAGATTGTAACTAAAGCGTCCGAATTTTCGCCGCAACGTCCAATACACACGAACTGACACTGATAAAACGGAGGAGCTGAAAATCGACTCTACATATTTACTAGTGGACAATTAACGAAATAACAGTTAAACACTGCGCATTTTCTAAAAAACAGAAAGCCGCTGGGCGCTGCATCAGCTGCATGCTGTATGACGTTTACTTGAGTCCGAAAATTTTTAAGGGATG
Organism: Clepsis dumicolana; assembly: GCA_963691665.1. Lineage (NCBI taxonomy): Eukaryota > Metazoa > Arthropoda > Insecta > Lepidoptera > Tortricidae > Clepsis > Clepsis dumicolana. Next base: position 12,017,469 of record OY829516.1, on the reverse strand, counting down.
TAGTAGGTGTACCAAAAACCGTTTTTTTTTTTACTTTGCATGATGGTAAATTTTGAAATTTTTTTAACAGAAGTACAAGCAATAATTTGTAACTGAAAATTACAAGCCTGCGGTTCGATATTTTTTCATAAAATTTTGCAATATATAATGAAATAAAAATAAACCATTTTTTTTAAAACCGACAGAAACGATTAACACACTAACTACTAAAAATTAGCCTTACACAGGTAAGAGATGGCGCAGCTAAAAACTTCAACTGTCAAATACAGGTAACTTTCCTCCCCCTACAATGAACAGTAGTATTGCAGTGTTCCAATGCATTTCTTTTTAAACAAATACATAATTCATAGCTTGGCCTTTTCTAAAAACTGAATATGAGGCTGCAAGAACCTAAACTCTTCTGTCTTTCCCTTAAAAAAAGCTGTTATGACAATGTCAACTTGTCAAGTTCACGTGTGAATTTAATTTACAAATAAAAAATAAAGGAGAAAACATTTAACAAAAATGAATTACGAAACTAAACTTGAGGAATTAGCTATTAAGCTTTTCAGCATTGATGCTGTGAAATTCGGTGATTTCATGACCAAAAGTGGATTGAAAACACCGGTATACTTCGACTTGAGGGTTATAGTCAGTTATCCTGACGTAATGGTAATTATTTGCCTTTTTCAATGAAGAGATGTTCCAGGTTGATTCTATATTAACTCCAAATTTACTGATGTATTCTCTTACAGGAGTTGATAACGTTTCTGCTCTATGATTTTGCTATAAAGGACAGCAAGTGCAATCATTTGTGTGGCGTCCCTTATACGGCGCTGCCTATCGCTACGCTACTCAGTGTTAAGGCTAAGAAGCCCATGCTCATGAGACGTAAAGAAGCCAAAGGCTATGGTACAAAGAAGATGATAGAAGGCCACTATAAAGATGGTGAAACATGCCTTATCATTGAAGATGTGGTGACTTCGGGGTCCAGTGTGCTAGAGACCGTAAAAGATTTACAAAAAGAGGGTCTTATAGCTGACCAGGCTATTATTATATTGGATAGGGAGCAGGGCGGTCGGCAAAACCTAGCAGCAAATGGGGTTGAAATGAAGTCATTGTTTACTATGACCAACTTAATTGAAATTTTGGTAAAGCATAGTAAAACAACACAGGAGATGGCCATTAAAGTGAAAGATTATTTGAAAACTACAAAATCGCCATTTAGTAGTATGTTGTTTTTAATCACTTTATATTATTAAGTGCATTTTAACAATACAATTGTAATTTATAATGATTATTGATGATGACAGATTTTGAAATGTTTAAAATATAAATTCTTGTATTATTTTCAGATGTACCAGTGGATAGAGCTTCTCTATGTTTTGAAAAAAGAGCAGAGCTTGCAACCAATCAAGTTGCGAAGCAGCTGTTTGAAATAATAGCACAGAAAAAAACTAATCTCTGCATTTCTGTAGACTTAACCTCAACTGCAAAGATTCTCGACTTGCTGGAAAAAGTCGGGGAGCATGTTTGCCTGGTCAAGACTCATGTGGACATAATCGAGGACTTCAATTCCGATTTCATTACTCGACTCAAACAGCTATCTAAAAGATTCAACTTTTTAATCTTGGAAGATAGAAAATATGCTGACATTGGTAATACTGTCTCTTTGCAGTATTTGAATGGATTGTACAAAACCGGGGAATGGGCAGACAGTGTCACTGTCCATTCATTGCCTGGAGAAGGCATACTAAAGGCATTAAACGGATCTACAAATGGAGTTAACAGGGGGGTGTTTCTCCTAGCAGAAATGAGCAGTGAGGTAATTATAAAAGCTTACACATGAGGTATACCTATTTAAAGTAAAGTCTGCACAATGAAAAATTATATTATCTTCCCTTGTTCATGTTAAACAAGCCTGGTCACTGTCTGATTTGATCTCTTTCATGTGATAAATCTTGTGCTATGATACTGTCATACTTGGTGATTGTGTATATACATCATAACAATAAAGTGTCTGGTCCGTCACATGTGACTCATTGGTGAATAAAATGGAACCTTGCAAATTGACAACATTTCATATTTTTGAGACTATAATTTGATTAATTGTCTGTATTCTACTTTGAAAGAGGAACAAACCTACAGTTTTAAATTTTCATTAGGACTTGTAATTAATTTATTATTCCAAAAGGACGTAACTCTGAAACGGCGCTAGGATGGATAAATTGCCTTTGTCTTGTCACGATCAAAAAAACAAAACCAAGATGTTAAATTTATCTGACATTGTCAAACCTATGTGTGATTGTTACTTTTTTTTTTCGTGAAAAAGGCAAAAGTATTACACCCATTCTTGTGCCGTTTTGGTAGAATTGGTAATTTTATTTTATTCTCTTTTATTTAAAAAAAAAAGTAATATAATTTTTTTATAAATATAGTGTTGTGCTCAGGAGCCAAAGCCCTTTCGATACCTATATTAATTTCCAGGTGTGAAAAATATTAAATGTTGTCAATTGTAGGAGACAGGTAAGGAAAAAGATACATTGGTATATTTAACATTCTCCTAATACTTTATTTTCAGGGCAATCTCATCACAGCAGACTACACCAAGACAACAGTAGAAATGTCAGCAAAGTACCCAGATCTGATCACTGGCTTTGTGTGCCAGAACAAAGACACCTTCAAAGACCCGGGTCTGATCCAACTGACACCTGGTGTCCAGCTGGAGACTTCTGGAGACAGCTTTGGCCAGATCTACAATACACCAGAGAAAGTAATCCTGGAGAAAGGTGCTGACATTGCTGTGGTGGGAAGAGGTATTGTTGCAGCCAAGAGTCCCGAAACACAAGCTGTTATCTACAAGGATGCTCTTTGGAAGTGCTACATGAAGAGAATCTCCGGCAAAATGGAATAAAATCTCTGGAAGAAATATACAATACTGAAAATAACTTTCGTAGATGGGTATGGCCGCGAAAAGTTGTCCCATAACACACTGGAAAAAGTAACACACAATTTCATACGGTGAGTTCACATGGTGATTTTTTAACCGACTCTCCAAAATAGGAGGAGTTTCTCAATTCGTCAGTACATACCTGTCTTTTTTTTTGTTCAATAACTCAAAAACGGTAAATCCGATCATGTTGAAAACAATTTTCATTGAAAGTGTTTATTGAGCGTTACCTTCGTATTTTTTTCATATTTTTGGACCTACAGTTTCTAAACCGTATCTTCTAGATAAGGGGGGGGGGGACGACGACGACGACGGGGACACAATTTATGCAATTTTCGGAACGCTTAGGAACCTTAAAGTGTTTTTAAAAGAGCTGTCGAAATATGTGCCACAATTGTTGTTTGCTGAGAAAAAAAAATACAACTTTTTTTAGGTAGGTAAGTACATGTAAGAAGTGCCCAACTAGAAATATTTATATTTGTTATTTAACTAAGTAGCAGCTTCTACAAGACACCTATACTCTAAATTTCATCAATATACCTCTTACAGTTTTCGAATAAAATGCCTGTGACGTACGGACGGACGGACATGACGAAACTATAAGGGTACTGTTTTTGCCATACTGGCTACGGAACCCTAAAAAGGCAAATAATGTCTGTGCCAAAGCCTAAAAGAAAAAATATTTGTAAATGGCATTTGACAAGAAAAATTATACTACTTAAAAACTTTTTTTTTACTTCATACTAAGTATAAATGTTGTATGTAACTGTGTTAAATATTTTTTTGATTACCTACTCTTTGGTCGGATAAAGTTAAGTAAAAATACGGTTTGTTCACAGGGATATCAGAATAACAATAACATACGTACTATTATTTATTATTATTAATAACACTTTTATTGTTTTTTTTGCAGTATCATATAGTTAGTGAATTGCTTATTTATGGATATATTGTTATTTGTAACTGATTGTTACCTACATTGTAAACGATAATCAATTATAAATAACAATTATATCCATTTCTATTAATTTTTATTTTGTCATGGTGCAGGTGCATAAATTATACGTTAATAATGAAAGCGTCATGTGAATCAGCCTTTATCTAGGTTCCAATAACACACATAACACACAACGTAACACACATAACGCACTAAAAATACGCGTAGTAAAATTTTTATAAATTGCTGTATGGCAGCCATTTTTGATGCTACTGCTATGAGAGTTCATAATAAATAAAGAAAATAGTCCATACTTCAAGTACAATAAGAAATTACATTTATTTTCAATACATAGTAGGGTGTGTCACTGAGTATGGCGATAAAAAAAAAAACTTGTTTTTTGACTTCTAATAGTTATCAAAAGTTGCTTCTATATCTAAAATGACAAAACATGTAAAAAATATTAAGTTTTTTATGTGCTTTTGGCTTCCTCAAATGACTTAAAGTTTGTGAAAATTGCCGTTTTTATCTTCTAGTTTAGGACACCCTAACAAAGTAATAAATCATTTTATGAAGCAACAAGTAACATCCTAGAATAGAAAATATTATGATTTACAAGAAAAAACAACTTTTTTTACATATTATAATAAAAAAAAATTACAAAAATAAAACTAAAACGTGCCATTTTTTAATCATAATGGGCTTACTTAAAATCTTTTTTAGAATTAAATTTGGGCATGATTTTTCTAGAATTTATTTTAGAAAAAAATAAAGCCTTCCCTGGCTTTGTTTCCAGCCACAGAACCAGCAGTTTCAGTCGTCAGCTTGACGCACCTCTCCACGGATTGCGTATGACATGGGAACTTTCGGAAATCGATTATTTTCAAATTTCCCATGGAAACCATGTCTTCAAGTTCGCTTGTTTCTGTCAGCCGCAATAGCGGAGGCGGCGTTAATACAAGTTTTTTGTCCTGCCAGTCAATCATGTCGTAATAATTTTGGGATTCAAAGTTGATATTCGGTATGGTAAATGATCGCACCACCTTGGTTTCTTTTGCAGCACGAGCTTTAAATATTCTCCTACAAGCAAGTTCTCTTATATGCTTGTTATTGTCTGTTAACATAGACAAAAGTAAGTTTTCTGGGTGTGCAAAATACGCATTACGCTGTATTACTGGATAAATTACCTTTTTAACGTCTTGGGGAAGATCTCTTGTGCTCTTGATGAGAAACCATAAATTCCTAGCACCATCCTTACATGAGCTGTTGATTTTGATTTGAAACCAAGAAGGGCTGTAAGTTTTACAGATATGCTTTGCCAGCGAAACTAATGCAGCACTTGGACGCTTTGTTGAAACATACAGACGCAGTATTCTGTTAGCAGTCGTAAGCCATCGGGCGTGTGACATTTTTCCTGAGTTACGTTTAGCTAAATCAGGACTTACGACTCCAGTTGACACAGCTACACATATATCATATAAGTATTGTTGATCTGTACTTAACTTTACATTTGAAAGTACAGGTAGTTCTACAGAAATAGGTTCGAATTGCGTTACTGGCCTGTTTTCACAAGCTGAGAGCTTTTTTCCAATCGGCCCAGAAAAAGATTTCGGTCCGGTAGTTTGCCCATCTAAATGGCCAGTCAAATGACGCAATGGCAATTCGTTAGCATGTAATTGACACACAAGCCACTGTAAAGGACGAGAAAGGCGTTTTTCTAATGCCACAATCACACCGTTCTTCCTTCCAGTATTAACGTTTGTTCCGTCGCACCCTACTGCCATCAAGGAGGTAATATTTATTTTCTTTTCAGCAAGGTATAAACACATAGACTCCTCAATAGCCTTAGATGTTCCAGCGAGTGGAGTCACATGGCCGATATACTCCGATCCGGGTTCTTTGACTATCGTTATGTGTTCTTCGACTCGCACGCGACGATATAACTTTTTTCCGTCTTTGATGTAATGCAGGGTTTGATCTTTGCGTCCATCAAAAAACAAAGCTTCTAGAGACGTTACTTGTTGCTTTCGCATCAACGTTTGTCTTCGCTTAATTCTTTCTCGTCTCAATTTGCTATGGTCAATTATGATGGTAGAGGGCATTGCATTTGCACTATTATCTCGGACATCATTAAAAGTCGCCGATGCGATAGCAGCACCCGCTCTGTACGAAATTCCATAACGATCACATATTTCAGCCAGCTTTTCTAATTTAGGTTGCGGCATCTTCCTCTTTCTTGACTCTCGTGAGGAAGCTTGTAGTGTGATGCTATCATTTTCTTCATTCTCAGACAATTTTTCGGATTCTGAATCTGAATCACATGACATAACGGGTTCATTACTGGAAGTTGACGGTTGTGATTCTGCCGACATGGATTGGTTTTGCTTCTGAAGTCTTTTAATTTTTTTCTGTAGCTTTTTACTTGTTTTTATATCAACTGACCCGATCACCATACTCCTCAACGTTCTTTGATCTTCCAGAAAAGTCCGTTCTTTAATCGGAACCGCTTTCAACTTGCCACATTTGCAGGTAGTGAAATCTTTACACTTACAAGCTGCTATGTCAAAAATAAGGGTTGATTTGACGACAAAATCTTGCATCTTGCTTAAATATGACTTTCCTTTTGAATTCCTGTTAAAGTTTTTCAACAACTGCTTGTATTGATTGCAATAAGACATAATTAATTGACCTGCCCTTGCTTCCGTAACAGTTGGAATTGAAGCCGTTTTCCAGACTTCGAAAACGGCTTGAACTACTTCGCGTATGATAATTTTTACTTGAGGTTCTCGTTGATTGATCTGTTTTTTTTCATAACGCAACCACTCACAATGTCTTAACACATCTTCAAGTGTCGGGAGCACATTGTTTTTAATTTTTTCGGGGTGTTTGTCAAGAATACGTATTTTAGTTTTAACCCTTGTTTCTACGCCACTTTTCGACGACATTTTGTTAAATGTAATAGCTAAAATGTAATTGAATTATCTTATTATGTGTTGTTGAATACAAAGAATTGAAATATAAGCTAGTTTTATGAAGAAACAACAAACACAACTTACGATTATATTTGCCGTTAATGACGTGCAACAGCGTAATTGGGGGTAGGTACAAAATAACAAATTATGTCAAAATGTACTGTTTTTCTAATTTAATTTAAGTATTTAAGGTATTCGTATTATTTAAATGCAGTTTACGTCAAGTTAAAGATAGTAGTAATTTATTGAATCATTTATTGAATCAGGCGTTACTTAGCAAAGTAATTGTTTTTTAGTTCATAAAGATAGTAGATTATTTAAAAAAAAAAACCTTATTACGTATTAATTTTGCAATTTTAATTGAACTTCAAGGTCGATGAGCGAGCTAAAAGTACCAACTAAGGTGAAATCTTTAAATGCAAATCTTTAATATATTAGATGAGGCAACTTTTGAGAGGTATTACTCTTGAAATTTCACAATTCGAGAAAAATGACACACCCTAATACATAGCTTGTCAAAAAGTTTCATCTAAGTTTCAGTTGTTCCAAAAATCAACTTTTGTCGATGATAAAACATTAAATTGTGGCGACAAATGAAACGAGATCCGATCCAAAATAACTACCAGCAAAGTGATGGTATTGCCCTACCTAAAAAACATCAGATAATGTTGCTACAACAAGAAACAAAAATTACACACTCAAATAACAAGTGTGCGTTACGGTTGGAACCATTTTCGGGAACACGAACTAAAACAAGTTTATTATTCTGAAATATTCAGATAATAGATTGTTAGCCTCATTAGTTCAAGAGTAATTCGTTATAAAGTTTGCTGAGCCTGGTTTTATTTATATACTTGCTTTCGTTAAGAAATTATGTGTGTTTAAGTTCTGCAGGGTAACACTAAAATGGGCATTTTTTGCCAACTTTTTAGCCTTTCATTGGGTTTTTGGTACTTAACCAATGTTGTTTAGTAGTATTTTATTATTCTATCGTATGGGAAAAACGTTTTAGAGCATAACGTTCCAAGTTTTATGTCATTATACCTTCATATTATTTTTTTGTAAGTGGTAAAGTCCGAGCTTCAATCGAAAAGTACAAAGTTTCGCGGCCATACCCAGATATAAGTAAATGTAGTACATGTGAAGCATATCTGATCAGTTAACTAGTTACGGATTAAAGAAAAATCAATGTATTTTTTGCTGTGATAAGAATATTCCATCAGTTTGGTGCTATTTGTTGCCTTGAAAAGATACATTAGTATCTACACACCCTTTACATTCCTATTTACATGTTGTTTGTTTCAGTATATTTGTAAAAACTGGTATTTCAAATTTTTTAAGCTTAAGACTCAAGATCAAGTATTTTTGATAGTGTGCCTTTTATTAAGTGTTATTGAATAAATAAATGATATATCCATTTCCTCTTTGTTTCATATCTATCCTAACAATTTTATTGGTTTCAAACTTTTAACATAAACTATGGTGAGAATCAATCATAGCGAAATATTCGGAGCGCTCACGTATGTCAGTTGAGAATAGCCCGATGTGTTTCGGGCTAATCCGGCGAAGCGTGTAAGAAGGACTACGGATTAGTCTGGAACATAGAGTAATATAATATACGGGGAATAGAGCGCCCTCTCAGCGGAAAAAAGTCACCCTCAACCAGCCTCTAAAGCAATGCCATCTTTTATCTGTGATAGTCGACAGAACAGATTTCATAACACACACGCGCGCGCGCATGCTCGGACACACGCGCGCGGGCGCACACACGCGCGTTGGGGCACACACGCGCACACACACGAATTATGTGTACACACTCTTATTAGATTAGACATGAAAAATTCAGACTCAGAATTCAAAATCGTTTATTTCGTAAATTATACATTTTAAGCGTCCAAAATCGCAACAACTAACAATAGTTTATTGAATCAGGCGTTACTTTGCGGAGGTCCATATTTATGAACTAAAAAACAATTACTTTGCTCACCCGCGACCACTAATGACAAATAGTTATATCTGTGCGGCAAATGTGTTTCCATGCAACACCTCCGCCTCCACTGCTACACGAATCAACACATGTCACACAGACCCAACTATCACCACCACCACTATACTAAACGCTGACGCGTTTCGGCGCTCTCCACGAGGCCATTTACGAAGCACAACAACAACCGCTCAACATGTCACCACTTCCACTACTGACATATGTAAACCATGTACTCAACTTAGTTAATGACAAAACCAACTAATATTTTATAAATTCCAAACTACCCTTTTATGTAAGTCCTAAACTACCCTTTTTTAAGAAATGAATTCCAAACTACCCTTTTTATTTTTATTTTGAATTTACGCCAGGTACCCCGTTATTTTTAACCGAGTACGGTAAAAAGAGAAGTCATGTTCTCATTATTACTATGACACATTATTAAAATTAGAACCAAGTCGTAACAAAGGCGAAGAAACCAAATTAACTTGTTCATTAATAATAGACCCCATGTTGTTGTACCTAATTATTTCCAATTGTTCTAAAACCGATAGCCGCAAACCCTTATCACAATAATGTAAAATTTCGTACGTATCTGAGTCTAACAACGAATGATTCGTGTCTAATAAATGCTTGGCAAAGTTTGATTTCTCTGGATGATCATGCCTATATGACGAGACATGCTCTTTAAATCTAGTATCAAAGCTTCGACCGGTTTGTCCAAAGTATACTTGACTACAGTCGCCACAAGTGAGTTTATATACGCCCGACATGTTCCCTTTATCCACCTTTTCTTTGTTATTACAAAGTCTAGAACGTAAAGAATTAGTAGTCTTAAAGGCAACATTGATGTTATTTGATTTTAAAATATTATAAATCTTGTCAGACAACCGGCCAACATAAGTAATACTAGATCTAAATTTGTTAGTAGGCTGAGATGGCAACGCAGAGTAAAGCATGCTATTCACTATCCGTCCCTGCTTCTTTTGAACCAGACTATTAACCATTGCTGTACTATAACCATTTGTTGTTGCTATCTGACATATAGTATGTAACTCAGAATCATAATGCTCTTTCGAAAGAGGTACAGTTAGTCACTAGTTAGTACATTAGTGAATATATTTATTATTATATTACAGGTAATTATTATTATATATTATTATATTACACAAATACCTATTACATTAATGAACAAGTTAATTTGGTTTCTTCGCCTTTGTTACGACTTGGTTCTAATTTTAATAATGTGTCATAGTAATAATGAGAACATGACTTCTCTTTTTACCGTACTCGGTTAAAAATAACGGGGTACCTGGCGTAAATTAAAAATAAAAATAAAAAGGGTAGTTTGGAATTCATTTCTTAAAAAAGGGTAGTTTAGGACTTACATAAAAGAGTAGTTTGGAATTTATAAAATATTAGTGGGTACGTTGGTTTTGTCATTAACTAAGTTGAGTACATGGTTTACATATGTCAGTAGTGGAAGTGGTGGCATGTTGAGCGGTTGTTGTTGTGCTTCGTAAATGGCCTCGTGGAGAGTGCCGAAACGCGTCAGCGTTTAGTATAGTGGTGGTGGTGATAGTTGGGTCTGTGTGGCATGTGTTGATTCGTGTAGCAGTGGAGGCGGAGGTGTTGCATGGAAACATACATTTGCCGCACAGATATAACTATTTGTCATTAGTGGTCGCGGGTGAGCAAAGTAATTGTTTTTTAGTTCATAACTAACAATAGCACAAATCACAAGCATCTCAAATAACTGAAACAACACAGAAAGATTGTAACTAAAGCGTCCGAATTTTCGCCGCAACGTCCAATACACACGAACTGACACTGATAAAACGGAGGAGCTGAAAATCGACTCTACATATTTACTAGTGGACAATTAACGAAATAACAGTTAAACACTGCGCATTTTCTAAAAAACAGAAAGCCGCTGGGCGCTGCATCAGCTGCATGCTGTATGACGTTTACTTGAGTCCGAAAATTTTTAAGGGATGTAGTAGGTGTACCAAAAACCGTTTTTTTTTTTACTTTGCATGATGGTAAATTTTGAAATTTTTTTAACAGAAGTACAAGCAATAATTTGTAACTGAAAATTACAAGCCTGCGGTTCGATATTTTTTCATAAAATTTTGCAATATATAATGAAATAAAAATAAACCATTTTTTTTAAAACCGACAGAAACGATTAACACACTAACTACTAAAAATTAGCCTTACACAGGTAAGAGATGGCGCAGCTAAAAACTTCAACTGTCAAATACAGGTAACTTTCCTCCCCCTACAATGAACAGTAGTATTGCAGTGTTCCAATGCATTTCTTTTTAAACAAATACATAATTCATAGCTTGGCCTTTTCTAAAAACTGAATATGAGGCTGCAAGAACCTAAACTCTTCTGTCTTTCCCTTAAAAAAAGCTGTTATGACAATGTCAACTTGTCAAGTTCACGTGTGAATTTAATTTACAAATGAGTGTTGGTTGAGTGCAAATAAAAAATAAAGGAGAAAACATTTAACAAAAATGAATTACGAAACTAAACTTGAGGAATTAGCTATTAAGCTTTTCAGCATTGATGCTGTGAAATTCGGTGATTTCATGACCAAAAGTGGATTGAAAACACCGGTATACTTCGACTTGAGGGTTATAGTCAGTTATCCTGACGTAATGGTAATTATTTGCCTTTTTCAATGAAGAGATGTTCCAGGTTGATTCTATATTAACTCCAAATTTACTGATGTATTCTCTTACAGGAGTTGATAACGTTTCTGCTCTATGATTTTGCTATAAAGGACAGCAAGTGCAATCATTTGTGTGGCGTCCCTTATACGGCGCTGCCTATCGCTACGCTACTCAGTGTTAAGGCTAAGAAGCCCATGCTCATGAGACGTAAAGAAGCCAAAGGCTATGGTACAAAGAAGATGATAGAAGGCCACTATAAAGATGGTGAAACATGCCTTATCATTGAAGATGTGGTGACTTCGGGGTCCAGTGTGCTAGAGACCGTAAAAGATTTACAAAAAGAGGGTCTTATAGCTGACCAGGCTATTATTATATTGGATAGGGAGCAGGGCGGTCGGCAAAACCTAGCAGCAAATGGGGTTGAAATGAAGTCATTGTTTACTATGACCAACTTAATTGAAATTTTGGTAAAGCATAGTAAAACAACACAGGAGATGGCCATTAAAGTGAAAGATTATTTGAAAACTACAAAATCGCCATTTAGTAGTATGTTGTTTTTAATCACTTTATATTATTAAGTGCATTTTAACAATACAATTGTAATTTATAATGATTATTGATGATGACAGATTTTGAAATGTTTAAAATATAAATTCTTGTATTATTTTCAGATGTACCAGTGGATAGAGCTTCTCTATGTTTTGAAAAAAGAGCAGAGCTTGCAACCAATCAAGTTGCGAAGCAGCTGTTTGAAATAATAGCACAGAAAAAAACTAATCTCTGCATTTCTGTAGACTTAACCTCAACTGCAAAGATTCTCGACTTGCTGGAAAAAGTCGGGGAGCATGTTTGCCTGGTCAAGACTCATGTGGACATAATCGAGGACTTCAATTCCGATTTCATTACTCGACTCAAACAGCTATCTAAAAGATTCAACTTTTTAATCTTGGAAGATAGAAAATATGCTGACATTGGTAATACTGTCTCTTTGCAGTATTTGAATGGATTGTACAAAACCGGGGAATGGGCAGACAGTGTCACTGTCCATTCATTGCCTGGAGAAGGCATACTAAAGGCATTAAACGGATCTACAAATGGAGTTAACAGGGGGGTGTTTCTCCTAGCAGAAATGAGCAGTGAGGTAATTATAAAAGCTTACACATGAGGTATACCTATTTAAAGTAAAGTCTGCACAATGAAAAATTATATTATCTTCCCTTGTTCATGTTAAACAAGCCTGGTCACTGTCTGATTTGATCTCTTTCATGTGATAAATCTTGTGCTATGATACTGTCATACTTGGTGATTGTGTATATACATCATAACAATAAAGTGTCTGGTCCGTCACATGTGACTCATTGGTGAATAAAATGGAACCTTGCAAATTGACAACATTTCATATTTTTGAGACTATAATTTGATTAATTGTCTGTATTCTACTTTGAAAGAGGAACAAACCTACAGTTTTAAATTTTCATTAGGACTTGTAATTAATTTATTATTCCAAAAGGACGTAACTCTGAAACGGCGCTAGGATGGATAAATTGCCTTTGTCTTGTCACGATCAAAAAAACAAAACCAAGATGTTAAATTTATCTGACATTGTCAAACCTATGTGTGATTGTTACTTTTTTTTTTCGTGAAAAAGGCAAAAGTATTACACCCATTCTTGTGCCGTTTTGGTAGAATTGGTAATTTTATTTTATTCTCTTTTATTTAAAAAAAAAAGTAATATAATTTTTTTATAAATATAGTGTTGTGCTCAGGAGCCAAAGCCCTTTCGATACCTATATTAATTTCCAGGTGTGAAAAATATTAAATGTTGTCAATTGTAGGAGACAGGTAAGGAAAAAGATACATTGGTATATTTAACATTCTCCTAATACTTTATTTTCAGGGCAATCTCATCACAGCAGACTACACCAAGACAACAGTAGAAATGTCAGCAAAGTACCCAGATCTGATCACTGGCTTTGTGTGCCAGAACAAAGACACCTTCAAAGACCCGGGTCTGATCCAACTGACACCTGGTGTCCAGCTGGAGACTTCTGGAGACAGCTTTGGCCAGATCTACAATACACCAGAGAAAGTAATCCTGGAGAAAGGTGCTGACATTGCTGTGGTGGGAAGAGGTATTGTTGCAGCCAAGAGTCCCGAAACACAAGCTGTTATCTACAAGGATGCTCTTTGGAAGTGCTACATGAAGAGAATCTCCGGCAAAATGGAATAAAATCTCTGGAAGAAATATACAATACTGAAAATAACTTTCGTAGATGGGTATGGCCGCGAAAAGTTGTCCCATAACACACTGGAAAAAGTAACACACAATTTCATACGGTGAGTTCACATGGTGATTTTTTAACCGACTCTCCAAAATAGGAGGAGTTTCTCAATTCGTCAGTACATACCTGTCTTTTTTTTTGTTCAATAACTCAAAAACGGTAAATCCGATCATGTTGAAAACAATTTTCATTGAAAGTGTTTATTGAGCGTTACCTTCGTATTTTTTTCATATTTTTGGACCTACAGTTTCTAAACCGTATCTTCTAGATAAGGGGGGGGGGGACGACGACGACGACGGGGACACAATTTATGCAATTTTCGGAACGCTTAGGAACCTTAAAGTGTTTTTAAAAGAGCTGTCGAAATATGTGCCACAATTGTTGTTTGCTGAGAAAAAAAAATACAACTTTTTTTAGGTAGGTAAGTACATGTAAGAAGTGCCCAACTAGAAATATTTATATTTGTTATTTAACTAAGTAGCAGCTTCTACAAGACACCTATACTCTAAATTTCATCAATATACCTCTTACAGTTTTCGAATAAAATGCCTGTGACGTACGGACGGACGGACATGACGAAACTATAAGGGTACTGTTTTTGCCATACTGGCTACGGAACCCTAAAAAGGCAAATAATGTCTGTGCCAAAGCCTAAAAGAAAAAATATTTGTAAATGGCATTTGACAAGAAAAATTATACTACTTAAAAACTTTTTTTTTACTTCATACTAAGTATAAATGTTGTATGTAACTGTGTTAAATATTTTTTTGATTACCTACTCTTTGGTCGGATAAAGTTAAGTAAAAATACGGTTTGTTCACAGGGATATCAGAATAACAATAACATACGTACTATTATTTATTATTATTAATAACACTTTTATTGTTTTTTTTGCAGTATCATATAGTTAGTGAATTGCTTATTTATGGATATATTGTTATTTGTAACTGATTGTTACCTACATTGTAAACGATAATCAATTATAAATAACAATTATATCCATTTCTATTAATTTTTATTTTGTCATGGTGCAGGTGCATAAATTATACGTTAATAATGAAAGCGTCATGTGAATCAGCCTTTATCTAGGTTCCAATAACACACATAACACACAACGTAACACACATAACGCACTAAAAATACGCGTAGTAAAATTTTTATAAATTGCTGTATGGCAGCCATTTTTGATGCTACTGCTATGAGAGTTCATAATAAATAAAGAAAATAGTCCATACTTCAAGTACAATAAGAAATTACATTTATTTTCAATACATAGTAGGGTGTGTCACTGAGTATGGCGATAAAAAAAAAAACTTGTTTTTTGACTTCTAATAGTTATCAAAAGTTGCTTCTATATCTAAAATGACAAAACATGTAAAAAATATTAAGTTTTTTATGTGCTTTTGGCTTCCTCAAATGACTTAAAGTTTGTGAAAATTGCCGTTTTTATCTTCTAGTTTAGGACACCCTAACAAAGTAATAAATCATTTTATGAAGCAACAAGTAACATCCTAGAATAGAAAATATTATGATTTACAAGAAAAAACAACTTTTTTTACATATTATAATAAAAAAAAATTACAAAAATAAAACTAAAACGTGCCATTTTTTAATCATAATGGGCTTACTTAAAATCTTTTTTAGAATTAAATTTGGGCATGATTTTTCTAGAATTTATTTTAGAAAAAAATAAAGCCTTCCCTGGCTTTGTTTCCAGCCACAGAACCAGCAGTTTCAGTCGTCAGCTTGACGCACCTCTCCACGGATTGCGTATGACATGGGAACTTTCGGAAATCGATTATTTTCAAATTTCCCATGGAAACCATGTCTTCAAGTTCGCTTGTTTCTGTCAGCCGCAATAGCGGAGGCGGCGTTAATACAAGTTTTTTGTCCTGCCAGTCAATCATGTCGTAATAATTTTGGGATTCAAAGTTGATATTCGGTATGGTAAATGATCGCACCACCTTGGTTTCTTTTGCAGCACGAGCTTTAAATATTCTCCTACAAGCAAGTTCTCTTATATGCTTGTTATTGTCTGTTAACATAGACAAAAGTAAGTTTTCTGGGTGTGCAAAATACGCATTACGCTGTATTACTGGATAAATTACCTTTTTAACGTCTTGGGGAAGATCTCTTGTGCTCTTGATGAGAAACCATAAATTCCTAGCACCATCCTTACATGAGCTGTTGATTTTGATTTGAAACCAAGAAGGGCTGTAAGTTTTACAAATATGCTTTGCCAGCGAAATTAATGCAGCACTTGGACGCTTTGTTGAAACATACAGACGCAGTATTCTGTTAGCAGTCGTAAGCCATCGGGCGTGTGACATTTTTCCTGAGTTACGTTTAGCTAAATCAGGACTTACGACTCCAGTTGACACAGCTACACATATATCATATAAGTATTGTTGATCTGTACTTAACTTTACATTTGAAAGTACAGGTAGTTCTACAGAAATAGGTTCGAATTGCGTTACTGGCCTGTTTTCACAAGCTGAGAGCTTTTTTCCAATCGGCCCAGAAAAAGATTTCGGTCCGGTAGTTTGCCCATCTAAATGGCCAGTCAAATGACGCAATGGCAATTCGTTAGCATGTAATTGACACACAAGCCACTGTAAAGGACGAGAAAGGCGTTTTTCTAATGCCACAATCACACCGTTCTTCCTTCCAGTATTAACGTTTGTTCCGTCGCACCCTACTGCCATCAAGGAGGTAATATTTATTTTCTTTTCAGCAAGGTATAAACACATAGACTCCTCAATAGCCTTAGATGTTCCAGCGAGTGGAGTCACATGGCCGATATACTCCGATCCGGGTTCTTTGACTATCGTTATGTGTTCTTCGACTCGCACGCGACGATATAACTTTTTTCCGTCTTTGATGTAATGCAGGGTTTGATCTTTGCGTCCATCAAAAAACAAAGCTTCTAGAGACGTTACTTGTTGCTTTCGCATCAACGTTTGTCTTCGCTTAATTCTTTCTCGTCTCAATTTGCTATGGTCAATTATGATGGTAGAGGGCATTGCATTTGCACTATTATCTCGGACATCATTAAAAGTCGCCGATGCGATAGCAGCACCCGCTCTGTACGAAATTCCATAACGATCACATATTTCAGCCAGCTTTTCTAATTTAGGTTGCGGCATCTTCCTCTTTCTTGACTCTCGTGAGGAAGCTTGTAGTGTGATGCTATCATTTTCTTCATTCTCAGACAATTTTTCGGATTCTGAATCTGAATCACATGACATAACGGGTTCATTACTGGAAGTTGACGGTTGTGATTCTGCCGACATGGATTGGTTTTGCTTCTGAAGTCTTTTAATTTTTTTCTGTAGCTTTTTACTTGTTTTTATATCAACTGACCCGATCACCATACTCCTCAACGTTCTTTGATCTTCCAGAAAAGTCCGTTCTTTAATCGGAACCGCTTTCAACTTGCCACATTTGCAGGTAGTGAAATCTTTACACTTACAAGCTGCTATGTCAAAAATAAGGGTTGA
Organism: Clepsis dumicolana; assembly: GCA_963691665.1. Lineage (NCBI taxonomy): Eukaryota > Metazoa > Arthropoda > Insecta > Lepidoptera > Tortricidae > Clepsis > Clepsis dumicolana. The sequence goes on along the minus strand of OY829516.1, from coordinate 12,000,184 downwards.
TTTGACGACAAAATCTTGCATCTTGCTTAAATATGACTTTCCTTTTGAATTCCTGTTAAAGTTTTTCAACAACTGCTTGTATTGATTGCAATAAGACATAATTAATTGACCTGCCCTTGCTTCCGTAACAGTTGGAATTGAAGCCGTTTTCCAGACTTCGAAAACGGCTTGAACTACTTCGCGTATGATAATTTTTACTTGAGGTTCTCGTTGATTGATCTGTTTTTTTTCATAACGCAACCACTCACAATGTCTTAACACATCTTCAAGTGTCGGGAGCACATTGTTTTTAATTTTTTCGGGGTGTTTGTCAAGAATACGTATTTTAGTTTTAACCCTTGTTTCTACGCCACTTTTCGACGACATTTTGTTAAATGTAATAGCTAAAATGTAATTGAATTATCTTATTATGTGTTGTTGAATACAAAGAATTGAAATATAAGCTAGTTTTATGAAGAAACAACAAACACAACTTACGATTATATTTGCCGTTAATGACGTGCAACAGCGTAATTGGGGGTAGGTACAAAATAACAAATTATGTCAAAATGTACTGTTTTTCTAATTTAATTTAAGTATTTAAGGTATTCGTATTATTTAAATGCAGTTTACGTCAAGTTAAAGATAGTAGTAATTTATTGAATCATTTATTGAATCAGGCGTTACTTAGCAAAGTAATTGTTTTTTAGTTCATAAAGATAGTAGATTATTTAAAAAAAAAAACCTTATTACGTATTAATTTTGCAATTTTAATTGAACTTCAAGGTCGATGAGCGAGCTAAAAGTACCAACTAAGGTGAAATCTTTAAATGCAAATCTTTAATATATTAGATGAGGCAACTTTTGAGAGGTATTACTCTTGAAATTTCACAATTCGAGAAAAATGACACACCCTAATACATAGCTTGTCAAAAAGTTTCATCTAAGTTTCAGTTGTTCCAAAAATCAACTTTTGTCGATGATAAAACATTAAATTGTGGCGACAAATGAAACGAGATCCGATCCAAAATAACTACCAGCAAAGTGATGGTATTGCCCTACCTAAAAAACATCAGATAATGTTGCTACAACAAGAAACAAAAATTACACACTCAAATAACAAGTGTGCGTTACGGTTGGAACCATTTTCGGGAACACGAACTAAAACAAGTTTATTATTCTGAAATATTCAGATAATAGATTGTTAGCCTCATTAGTTCAAGAGTAATTCGTTATAAAGTTTGCTGAGCCTGGTTTTATTTATATACTTGCTTTCGTTAAGAAATTATGTGTGTTTAAGTTCTGCAGGGTAACACTAAAATGGGCATTTTTTGCCAACTTTTTAGCCTTTCATTGGGTTTTTGGTACTTAACCAATGTTGTTTAGTAGTATTTTATTATTCTATCGTATGGGAAAAACGTTTTAGAGCATAACGTTCCAAGTTTTATGTCATTATACCTTCATATTATTTTTTTGTAAGTGGTAAAGTCCGAGCTTCAATCGAAAAGTACAAAGTTTCGCGGCCATACCCAGATATAAGTAAATGTAGTACATGTGAAGCATATCTGATCAGTTAACTAGTTACGGATTAAAGAAAAATCAATGTATTTTTTGCTGTGATAAGAATATTCCATCAGTTTGGTGCTATTTGTTGCCTTGAAAAGATACATTAGTATCTACACACCCTTTACATTCCTATTTACATGTTGTTTGTTTCAGTATATTTGTAAAAACTGGTATTTCAAATTTTTTAAGCTTAAGACTCAAGATCAAGTATTTTTGATAGTGTGCCTTTTATTAAGTGTTATTGAATAAATAAATGATATATCCATTTCCTCTTTGTTTCATATCTATCCTAACAATTTTATTGGTTTCAAACTTTTAACATAAACTATGGTGAGAATCAATCATAGCGAAATATTCGGAGCGCTCACGTATGTCAGTTGAGAATAGCCCGATGTGTTTCGGGCTAATCCGGCGAAGCGTGTAAGAAGGACTACGGATTAGTCTGGAACATAGAGTAATATAATATACGGGGAATAGAGCGCCCTCTCAGCGGAAAAAAGTCACCCTCAACCAGCCTCTAAAGCAATGCCATCTTTTATCTGTGATAGTCGACAGAACAGATTTCATAACACACACGCGCGCGCGCATGCTCGGACACACGCGCGCGGGCGCACACACGCGCGTTGGGGCACACACGCGCACACACACGAATTATGTGTACACACTCTTATTAGATTAGACATGAAAAATTCAGACTCAGAATTCAAAATCGTTTATTTCGTAAATTATACATTTTAAGCGTCCAAAATCGCAACAACTAACAATAGTTTATTGAATCAGGCGTTACTTTGCGGAGGTCCATATTTATGAACTAAAAAACAATTACTTTGCTCACCCGCGACCACTAATGACAAATAGTTATATCTGTGCGGCAAATGTGTTTCCATGCAACACCTCCGCCTCCACTGCTACACGAATCAACACATGTCACACAGACCCAACTATCACCACCACCACTATACTAAACGCTGACGCGTTTCGGCGCTCTCCACGAGGCCATTTACGAAGCACAACAACAACCGCTCAACATGTCACCACTTCCACTACTGACATATGTAAACCATGTACTCAACTTAGTTAATGACAAAACCAACTAATATTTTATAAATTCCAAACTACCCTTTTATGTAAGTCCTAAACTACCCTTTTTTAAGAAATGAATTCCAAACTACCCTTTTTATTTTTATTTTGAATTTACGCCAGGTACCCCGTTATTTTTAACCGAGTACGGTAAAAAGAGAAGTCATGTTCTCATTATTACTATGACACATTATTAAAATTAGAACCAAGTCGTAACAAAGGCGAAGAAACCAAATTAACTTGTTCATTAATAATAGACCCCATGTTGTTGTACCTAATTATTTCCAATTGTTCTAAAACCGATAGCCGCAAACCCTTATCACAATAATGTAAAATTTCGTACGTATCTGAGTCTAACAACGAATGATTCGTGTCTAATAAATGCTTGGCAAAGTTTGATTTCTCTGGATGATCATGCCTATATGACGAGACATGCTCTTTAAATCTAGTATCAAAGCTTCGACCGGTTTGTCCAAAGTATACTTGACTACAGTCGCCACAAGTGAGTTTATATACGCCCGACATGTTCCCTTTATCCACCTTTTCTTTGTTATTACAAAGTCTAGAACGTAAAGAATTAGTAGTCTTAAAGGCAACATTGATGTTATTTGATTTTAAAATATTATAAATCTTGTCAGACAACCGGCCAACATAAGTAATACTAGATCTAAATTTGTTAGTAGGCTGAGATGGCAACGCAGAGTAAAGCATGCTATTCACTATCCGTCCCTGCTTCTTTTGAACCAGACTATTAACCATTGCTGTACTATAACCATTTGTTGTTGCTATCTGACATATAGTATGTAACTCAGAATCATAATGCTCTTTCGAAAGAGGTACAGTTAGTCACTAGTTAGTACATTAGTGAATATATTTATTATTATATTACAGGTAATTATTATTATATATTATTATATTACACAAATACCTATTACATTAATGAACAAGTTAATTTGGTTTCTTCGCCTTTGTTACGACTTGGTTCTAATTTTAATAATGTGTCATAGTAATAATGAGAACATGACTTCTCTTTTTACCGTACTCGGTTAAAAATAACGGGGTACCTGGCGTAAATTAAAAATAAAAATAAAAAGGGTAGTTTGGAATTCATTTCTTAAAAAAGGGTAGTTTAGGACTTACATAAAAGAGTAGTTTGGAATTTATAAAATATTAGTGGGTACGTTGGTTTTGTCATTAACTAAGTTGAGTACATGGTTTACATATGTCAGTAGTGGAAGTGGTGGCATGTTGAGCGGTTGTTGTTGTGCTTCGTAAATGGCCTCGTGGAGAGTGCCGAAACGCGTCAGCGTTTAGTATAGTGGTGGTGGTGATAGTTGGGTCTGTGTGGCATGTGTTGATTCGTGTAGCAGTGGAGGCGGAGGTGTTGCATGGAAACATACATTTGCCGCACAGATATAACTATTTGTCATTAGTGGTCGCGGGTGAGCAAAGTAATTGTTTTTTAGTTCATAACTAACAATAGCACAAATCACAAGCATCTCAAATAACTGAAACAACACAGAAAGATTGTAACTAAAGCGTCCGAATTTTCGCCGCAACGTCCAATACACACGAACTGACACTGATAAAACGGAGGAGCTGAAAATCGACTCTACATATTTACTAGTGGACAATTAACGAAATAACAGTTAAACACTGCGCATTTTCTAAAAAACAGAAAGCCGCTGGGCGCTGCATCAGCTGCATGCTGTATGACGTTTACTTGAGTCCGAAAATTTTTAAGGGATGTAGTAGGTGTACCAAAAACCGTTTTTTTTTTTACTTTGCATGATGGTAAATTTTGAAATTTTTTTAACAGAAGTACAAGCAATAATTTGTAACTGAAAATTACAAGCCTGCGGTTCGATATTTTTTCATAAAATTTTGCAATATATAATGAAATAAAAATAAACCATTTTTTTTAAAACCGACAGAAACGATTAACACACTAACTACTAAAAATTAGCCTTACACAGGTAAGAGATGGCGCAGCTAAAAACTTCAACTGTCAAATACAGGTAACTTTCCTCCCCCTACAATGAACAGTAGTATTGCAGTGTTCCAATGCATTTCTTTTTAAACAAATACATAATTCATAGCTTGGCCTTTTCTAAAAACTGAATATGAGGCTGCAAGAACCTAAACTCTTCTGTCTTTCCCTTAAAAAAAGCTGTTATGACAATGTCAACTTGTCAAGTTCACGTGTGAATTTAATTTACAAATGAGTGTTGGTTGAGTGCAAATAAAAAATAAAGGAGAAAACATTTAACAAAAATGAATTACGAAACTAAACTTGAGGAATTAGCTATTAAGCTTTTCAGCATTGATGCTGTGAAATTCGGTGATTTCATGACCAAAAGTGGATTGAAAACACCGGTATACTTCGACTTGAGGGTTATAGTCAGTTATCCTGACGTAATGGTAATTATTTGCCTTTTTCAATGAAGAGATGTTCCAGGTTGATTCTATATTAACTCCAAATTTACTGATGTATTCTCTTACAGGAGTTGATAACGTTTCTGCTCTATGATTTTGCTATAAAGGACAGCAAGTGCAATCATTTGTGTGGCGTCCCTTATACGGCGCTGCCTATCGCTACGCTACTCAGTGTTAAGGCTAAGAAGCCCATGCTCATGAGACGTAAAGAAGCCAAAGGCTATGGTACAAAGAAGATGATAGAAGGCCACTATAAAGATGGTGAAACATGCCTTATCATTGAAGATGTGGTGACTTCGGGGTCCAGTGTGCTAGAGACCGTAAAAGATTTACAAAAAGAGGGTCTTATAGCTGACCAGGCTATTATTATATTGGATAGGGAGCAGGGCGGTCGGCAAAACCTAGCAGCAAATGGGGTTGAAATGAAGTCATTGTTTACTATGACCAACTTAATTGAAATTTTGGTAAAGCATAGTAAAACAACACAGGAGATGGCCATTAAAGTGAAAGATTATTTGAAAACTACAAAATCGCCATTTAGTAGTATGTTGTTTTTAATCACTTTATATTATTAAGTGCATTTTAACAATACAATTGTAATTTATAATGATTATTGATGATGACAGATTTTGAAATGTTTAAAATATAAATTCTTGTATTATTTTCAGATGTACCAGTGGATAGAGCTTCTCTATGTTTTGAAAAAAGAGCAGAGCTTGCAACCAATCAAGTTGCGAAGCAGCTGTTTGAAATAATAGCACAGAAAAAAACTAATCTCTGCATTTCTGTAGACTTAACCTCAACTGCAAAGATTCTCGACTTGCTGGAAAAAGTCGGGGAGCATGTTTGCCTGGTCAAGACTCATGTGGACATAATCGAGGACTTCAATTCCGATTTCATTACTCGACTCAAACAGCTATCTAAAAGATTCAACTTTTTAATCTTGGAAGATAGAAAATATGCTGACATTGGTAATACTGTCTCTTTGCAGTATTTGAATGGATTGTACAAAACCGGGGAATGGGCAGACAGTGTCACTGTCCATTCATTGCCTGGAGAAGGCATACTAAAGGCATTAAACGGATCTACAAATGGAGTTAACAGGGGGGTGTTTCTCCTAGCAGAAATGAGCAGTGAGGTAATTATAAAAGCTTACACATGAGGTATACCTATTTAAAGTAAAGTCTGCACAATGAAAAATTATATTATCTTCCCTTGTTCATGTTAAACAAGCCTGGTCACTGTCTGATTTGATCTCTTTCATGTGATAAATCTTGTGCTATGATACTGTCATACTTGGTGATTGTGTATATACATCATAACAATAAAGTGTCTGGTCCGTCACATGTGACTCATTGGTGAATAAAATGGAACCTTGCAAATTGACAACATTTCATATTTTTGAGACTATAATTTGATTAATTGTCTGTATTCTACTTTGAAAGAGGAACAAACCTACAGTTTTAAATTTTCATTAGGACTTGTAATTAATTTATTATTCCAAAAGGACGTAACTCTGAAACGGCGCTAGGATGGATAAATTGCCTTTGTCTTGTCACGATCAAAAAAACAAAACCAAGATGTTAAATTTATCTGACATTGTCAAACCTATGTGTGATTGTTACTTTTTTTTTTCGTGAAAAAGGCAAAAGTATTACACCCATTCTTGTGCCGTTTTGGTAGAATTGGTAATTTTATTTTATTCTCTTTTATTTAAAAAAAAAAGTAATATAATTTTTTTATAAATATAGTGTTGTGCTCAGGAGCCAAAGCCCTTTCGATACCTATATTAATTTCCAGGTGTGAAAAATATTAAATGTTGTCAATTGTAGGAGACAGGTAAGGAAAAAGATACATTGGTATATTTAACATTCTCCTAATACTTTATTTTCAGGGCAATCTCATCACAGCAGACTACACCAAGACAACAGTAGAAATGTCAGCAAAGTACCCAGATCTGATCACTGGCTTTGTGTGCCAGAACAAAGACACCTTCAAAGACCCGGGTCTGATCCAACTGACACCTGGTGTCCAGCTGGAGACTTCTGGAGACAGCTTTGGCCAGATCTACAATACACCAGAGAAAGTAATCCTGGAGAAAGGTGCTGACATTGCTGTGGTGGGAAGAGGTATTGTTGCAGCCAAGAGTCCCGAAACACAAGCTGTTATCTACAAGGATGCTCTTTGGAAGTGCTACATGAAGAGAATCTCCGGCAAAATGGAATAAAATCTCTGGAAGAAATATACAATACTGAAAATAACTTTCGTAGATGGGTATGGCCGCGAAAAGTTGTCCCATAACACACTGGAAAAAGTAACACACAATTTCATACGGTGAGTTCACATGGTGATTTTTTAACCGACTCTCCAAAATAGGAGGAGTTTCTCAATTCGTCAGTACATACCTGTCTTTTTTTTTGTTCAATAACTCAAAAACGGTAAATCCGATCATGTTGAAAACAATTTTCATTGAAAGTGTTTATTGAGCGTTACCTTCGTATTTTTTTCATATTTTTGGACCTACAGTTTCTAAACCGTATCTTCTAGATAAGGGGGGGGGACGACGACGACGACGACGGGGACACAATTTATGCAATTTTCGGAACGCTTAGGAACCTTAAAGTGTTTTTAAAAGAGCTGTCGAAATATGTGCCACAATTGTTGTTTGCTGAGAAAAAAAAATACAACTTTTTTTAGGTAGGTAAGTACATGTAAGAAGTGCCCAACTAGAAATATTTATATTTGTTATTTAACTAAGTAGCAGCTTCTACAAGACACCTATACTCTAAATTTCATCAATATACCTCTTACAGTTTTCGAATAAAATGCCTGTGACGTACGGACGGACGGACATGACGAAACTATAAGGGTACTGTTTTTGCCATACTGGCTACGGAACCCTAAAAAGGCAAATAATGTCTGTGCCAAAGCCTAAAAGAAAAAATATTTGTAAATGGCATTTGACAAGAAAAATTATACTACTTAAAAACTTTTTTTTTACTTCATACTAAGTATAAATGTTGTATGTAACTGTGTTAAATATTTTTTTGATTACCTACTCTTTGGTCGGATAAAGTTAAGTAAAAATACGGTTTGTTCACAGGGATATCAGAATAACAATAACATACGTACTATTATTTATTATTATTAATAACACTTTTATTGTTTTTTTTGCAGTATCATATAGTTAGTGAATTGCTTATTTATGGATATATTGTTATTTGTAACTGATTGTTACCTACATTGTAAACGATAATCAATTATAAATAACAATTATATCCATTTCTATTAATTTTTATTTTGTCATGGTGCAGGTGCATAAATTATACGTTAATAATGAAAGCGTCATGTGAATCAGCCTTTATCTAGGTTCCAATAACACACATAACACACAACGTAACACACATAACGCACTAAAAATACGCGTAGTAAAATTTTTATAAATTGCTGTATGGCAGCCATTTTTGATGCTACTGCTATGAGAGTTCATAATAAATAAAGAAAATAGTCCATACTTCAAGTACAATAAGAAATTACATTTATTTTCAATACATAGTAGGGTGTGTCACTGAGTATGGCGATAAAAAAAAAACTTGTTTTTTGACTTCTAATAGTTATCAAAATTTGCTTCTATATCTAAAATGACAAAACATGTAAAAAATATTAAGTTTTTTATGTGCTTTTGGCTTCCTCAAATGACTTAAAGTTTGTGAAAATTGCCGTTTTTATCTTCTAGTTTAGGACACCCTAACAAAGTAATAAATCATTTTATGAAGCAACAAGTAACATCCTAGAATAGAAAATATTATGATTTACAAGAAAAAACAACTTTTTTTACATATTATAATAAAAAAAAATTACAAAAATAAAACTAAAACGTGCCATTTTTTAATCATAATGGGCTTACTTAAAATCTTTTTTAGAATTAAATTTGGGCATGATTTTTCTAGAATTTATTTTAGAAAAAAATAAAGCCTTCCCTGGCTTTGTTTCCAGCCACAGAACCAGCAGTTTCAGTCGTCAGCTTGACGCACCTCTCCACGGATTGCGTATGACATGGGAACTTTCGGAAATCGATTATTTTCAAATTTCCCATGGAAACCATGTCTTCAAGTTCGCTTGTTTCTGTCAGCCGCAATAGCGGAGGCGGCGTTAATACAAGTTTTTTGTCCTGCCAGTCAATCATGTCGTAATAATTTTGGGATTCAAAGTTGATATTCGGTATGGTAAATGATCGCACCACCTTGGTTTCTTTTGCAGCACGAGCTTTAAATATTCTCCTACAAGCAAGTTCTCTTATATGCTTGTTATTGTCTGTTAACATAGACAAAAGTAAGTTTTCTGGGTGTGCAAAATACGCATTACGCTGTATTACTGGATAAATTACCTTTTTAACGTCTTGGGGAAGATCTCTTGTGCTCTTGATGAGAAACCATAAATTCCTAGCACCATCCTTACATGAGCTGTTGATTTTGATTTGAAACCAAGAAGGGCTGTAAGTTTTACAAATATGCTTTGCCAGCGAAACTAATGCAGCACTTGGACGCTTTGTTGAAACATACAGACGCAGTATTCTGTTAGCAGTCGTAAGCCATCGGGCGTGTGACATTTTTCCTGGGTTACGTTTAGCTAAATCAGGACTTACGACTCCAGTTGACACAGCTACACATATATCATATAAGTATTGTTGATCTGTACTTAACTTTACATTTGAAAGTACAGGTAGTTCTACAGAAATAGGTTCGAATTGCGTTACTGGCCTGTTTTCACAAGCTGAGAGCTTTTTTCCAATCGGCCCAGAAAAAGATTTCGGTCCGGTAGTTTGCCCATCTAAATGGCCAGTCAAATGACGCAATGGCAATTCGTTAGCATGTAATTGACACACAAGCCACTGTAAAGGACGAGAAAGGCGTTTTTCTAATGCCACAATCACACCGTTCTTCCTTCCAGTATTAACGTTTGTTCCGTCGCACCCTACTGCCATCAAGGAGGTAATATTTATTTTCTTTTCAGCAAGGTATAAACACATAGACTCCTCAATAGCCTTAGATGTTCCAGCGAGTGGAGTCACATGGCCGATATACTCCGATCCGGGTTCTTTGACTATCGTTATGTGTTCTTCGACTCGCACGCGACGATATAACTTTTTTCCGTCTTTGATGTAATGCAGGGTTTGATCTTTGCGTCCATCAAAAAACAAAGCTTCTAGAGACGTTACTTGTTGCTTTCGCATCAACGTTTGTCTTCGCTTAATTCTTTCTCGTCTCAATTTGCTATGGTCAATTATGATGGTAGAGGGCATTGCATTTGCACTATTATCTCGGACATCATTTAAAGTCGCCGATGCGATAGCAGCACCCGCTCTGTACGAAATTCCATAACGATCACATATTTCAGCCAGCTTTTCTAATTTAGGTTGCGGCATCTTCCTCTTTCTTGACTCTCGTGAGGAAGCTTGTAGTGTGATGCTATCATTTTCTTCATTCTCAGACAATTTTTCGGATTCTGAATCTGAATCACATGACATAACGGGTTCATTACTGGAAGTTGACGGTTGTGATTCTGCCGACATGGATTGGTTTTGCTTCTGAAGTCTTTTAATTTTTTTCTGTAGCTTTTTACTTGTTTTTATATCAACTGACCCGATCACCATACTCCTCAACGTTCTTTGATCTTCCAGAAAAGTCCGTTCTTTAATCGGAACCGCTTTCAACTTGCCACATTTGCAGGTAGTGAAATCTTTACACTTACAAGCTGCTATGTCAAAAATAAGGGTTGATTTGACGACAAAATCTTGCATCTTGCTTAAATATGGCTTTCCTTTTGAATTCCTGTTAAAGTTTTTCAACAACTGCTTGTATTGATTGCAATAAGACATAATTAATTGACCTGCCCTTGCTTCCGTAACAGTTGGAATTGAAGCCGTTTTCCAGACTTCGAAAACGGCTTGAACTACTTCGCGTATGATAATTTTTACTTGAGGTTCTCGTTGATTGATCTGTTTTTTTTCATAACGCAACCACTCACAATGTCTTAACACATCTTCAAGTGTCGGGAGCACATTGTTTTTAATTTTTTCGGGGTGTTTGTCAAGAATACGTATTTTAGTTTTAACCCTTGTTTCTACGCCACTTTTCGACGACATTTTGTTAAATGTAATAGCTAAAATGTAATTGAATTATCTTATTATGTGTTGTTGAATACAAAGAATTGAAATATAAGCTAGTTTTATGAAGAAACAACAAACACAACTTACGATTATATTTGCCGTTAATGACGTGCAACAGCGTAATTGGGGGTAGGTACAAAATAACAAATTATGTCAAAATGTACTGTTTTTCTAATTTAATTTAAGTATTTAAGGTATTCGTATTATTTAAATGCAGTTTACGTCAAGTTAAAGATAGTAGTAATTTATTGAATCATTTATTGAATCAGGCGTTACTTAGCAAAGTAATTGTTTTTTAGTTCATAAAGATAGTAGATTATTTAAAAAAAAAAACCTTATTACGTATTAATTTTGCAATTTTAATTGAACTTCAAGGTCGATGAGCGAGCTAAAAGTACCAACTAAGGTGAAATCTTTAAATGCAAATCTTTAATATATTAGATGAGGCAACTTTTGAGAGGTATTACTCTTGAAATTTCACAATTCGAGAAAAATGACACACCCTAATACATAGCTTGTCAAAAAGTTTCATCTAAGTTTCAGTTGTTCCAAAAATCAACTTTTGTCGATGATAAAACATTAAATTGTGGCGACAAATGAAACGAGATCCGATCCAAAATAACTACCAGCAAAGTGATGGTATTGCCCTACCTAAAAAACATCAGATAATGTTGCTACAACAAGAAACAAAAATTACACACTCAAATAACAAGTGTGCGTTACGGTTGGAACCATTTTCGGGAACACGAACTAAAACAAGTTTATTATTCTGAAATATTCAGATAATAGATTGTTAGCCTCATTACTTCAAGAGTAATTCGTTATAAAGTTTGCTGAGCCTGGTTTTATTTATATACTTGCTTTCGTTACGAAATTATGTGTGTTTAAGTTCTGCAGGGTAACACTAAAATGGGCATTTTTTGCCAATGTAGTGGTATTCCCTAAGGTCTAACCATAACCTAGCCTTTAAATACAAATGTAATAGGTAAGTCGATTCAGAATTAAACGTGAATCCAACGAAGACGGTTCTTTCTCTTATTTCTCTCCCACGCTCCGCCACATGGCGACCGTGACACGCGAGACGCGACGCGACCGGCGCGCAATGTGACCCGCGCGGATACCTTGAACATTCATTATTAACAACTTAAATGACTTAAAACAGAAATGAGTGAAAGTGTATTACGTCGTGCTTCAAATTAATAATGTGTCAGTCAAGAGTGGAACGAGAAACTATAGTTGCACCCCAGAATGCAGCCGGCGGCAACAATGATGCCTTATTAAAGGACATTGGTGGACACATCGACCGGGCCAACTGGCTCATGATTTTCACCGTGTTAATGTTAACATTGATAGCCTGTTACATAATCTTCAAGATTTACAAGAAATGTCACGTGAGATGGATGGACCAGCAGATCACGGAGCGTGCTCTTACCAGGCTCCGCTCTCTACGTCGTCGTGAACAAGCCAAAAACGGAGAGGAAGACATTCAATAAGAAGAGAGGACGTGTCATGTTAAGTTGCGTAGAGTGCGGTGCGTATTGACAAAATAATGTGGTGCGTATTTTAGACTTTAAAATCACATACCTAATATTTTTTTTCTTTTTATATGTAGTAATATAAACAAATCTTTATGGAAACATTAGAAGTAAAGAATTTTTATGATAAGTTATACGAGATTTATGAGTATTTGCGTAAATTAGGCCCAACACGAAGGGCAACTAGCAAGGCTGGTGGTAATAAATTTGCAGAGGCATTCTTAATATTTACGGAACTACAATCATACGACAAATCTGCGCAAAATAATATTTCAGTAGACCAGGTTGAAAGCTATATAGAAGAAGTCACGAGAGTATATAACTTATTTACAAAAATAAAAGAGTGGTATCAAGTAAAAGTGGAGCCCTCTGGTTCTGAGACCCTCCCTAGTGGAAATATAGTATCGAAAAACGAATCGGACATCATGCCTTCATTTGATTTAAAAACGGCTGTTGGGTTGATTCCAGTAATGGATGGTACTGAGAAAACTACTAAACAAATAATTTCGGCCATAGAAATGTATCACTCATTACTTGAAGCGGAATCTAATCCAACATTAATTAATTTCGTTATCAAAACGCGTTTAAGCGAAGGCGCTAAAATGCGCTTGTCACAAACATATGCAAATGTTAACGCTCTTATAAAAGACATGAAGTCACATTTGTTGACCAAAAAATCTAGCACTTCACTTCAGACACAGCTTATCCACCAAAAGCAGGGATCAATGTCAATCGATAACTATGCAAAGACTATCGAGGAGTTATTTGTTGACTTAACTATCTCTCAAGCCGACGGTGATGAAGATAAATATTCGGTTCTAAAACCGATCAATGAAAAATTAGCAATTAAACGCTTCGCCGACGGATTGCGAGATAAGAGATTGAGCACTATTTTAGCGGCGCGAAATTACACAGCTTTGAAGGATGCAGTACGCGCAGCCAAAGACGAGGAACTGGCTACTCTGCCTTCGGACACAGATGGTGTCGTGCTGTACAGCCAAAGGGGAGAAGGTAGGTTTCGTGGTGGACCCCAAAGGTCGTTTGGATACCGCGGCAGGGGAAACTTTACCCCAAACCATCATCAAGGACCCCGACCCACCGGCGAACCAACAGGTAATTGGCGTGGTAGAAGTAACAGTTTCGGGTACCAAAACCGAGGAGTTAGGTACTTTAGAAATTCCCACGGGAACCGTGGAAATAATCCGAACATAAATTATATCGACGCCAACGACAGCGAGCAACCGGTGTCGAGTTCGCCACAAGTAAATGAGCTTAGTCAGTTTTTTCGTGCAGAATAACATAAATAACAATGTTGTAAATGCAGTTAACAACTGCAATTCCGTGAGAATGTCATTATATGACATAGAATATAAATGGCTTGCTGACACAGGTGCATCATTATCGGTAGTGAAAGTTGATACTATACGCGAGTTACAGTTACCTATTGTTGAGCAGAGATTTAAAATTAATGGAATTGGAGGACAATCTGAAACATTAGGTCACGTTCATTTAGATTTAATAATTAGAGATAAAAAATTTCGGCACAAATTCTACGTTATCAACAACGTACCTTGTCATACTGTTGGGATTCTAGGAATAGATTTTTTGAAAAAATATGGATGCATTTTAGATTTTGAGTTAAATACAATGAAGTTACATTTACAAAACGAAAATATAACTATACCTATCGAGATGGGGCAGATGGGTAAAAACTCTTATTTGACTGTACCTCCTCGTTGCGAAAAAGTTTACGACATAGAGACTAGTTTAGACAAGGAGTGTGTCGTTTTTCCAAAAGATTTATGCGAAGGAGTATTTTTGTCAGGGGGAGTATGTAAACCAAACAATGGGAAAATTCAAATTCAAATTTTAAATACTAGAGAAACAGAAGTAAAGTTAAGTTATTTCAGACCGGAAACTGAAAGACTAGATTTGTATACAGTATGTGAATTTGAACGAACAGATGTAGATGGTGTAAGGGTGCGAAAATTATTCTCAGAATTAAAGTTAGATCATTTAAATAACGAGGAAAGATCATCAATAGAAAATATCTGCGCCAAGTTTTCAGACGTTTTTTACTTGCCAGGTGATAAACTAACAACAACAAACATCTATCCACAAAAAATAAGAATAAAACCAGGTGCAGATCCAGTATACGTAAAGCCTTATCGACTGCCATTTTCGCAACGAAATGAAGTTGAGAGGCAAGTCGAAAAAATGTTAAAGGACGACATCATAGAGCCATCATACAGTGAATGGAGTAGTCCTGTTTTGTTAGTTCCGAAAAAGTCAGATTCAACCAGCGGTAAAAAATGGCGACTTGTGATCGATTTCAGAAAACTCAATGACCGTATTGTTGTCGACAAGTTCCCGCTCCCAAATATAAATGACATATTAGATTCTTTATCAGGGTCAATGTACTTCAGCCACCTTGACCTAGACCAAAGCTATTATCAGGTTGAACTTGAGCCTTCTAGCAGAGAATATACAGCATTTTCAACACCTTCTGGCCTGTACCAAATGAAACGCCTGCCGATGGGATTAAAAATCAGCCCGTCAGCGTTTTCTCGAATTATGACAGTAGCTATGTCAGGATTAACATATGACAAAATAATGTTATATTTAGACGATTACATATGCCACGGGAGAAGTCTAGCCAGTCACAATCAAAATTTAATGCAAATATTGACCAGATTGCGCGAAGTCAACTTAAAATTAAATCCGAGCAAATGCGATTTTATGAAAAAAGAAATGCTTTATCTTGGACATGTAGTAACGAATGAGGGAGTCAAACCAGATCCTGAAAAAATTATAGCTATTCAAAATTATCCAGTACCCAAAAATGCAGATGACGTAAGAAGATTTGTAGCATTCACAAATTATTATAGAAAATTTATACCTAAATTTGGCGAATTAGCAATACCGTTAAATAATCTTTGTCGTAAAAATATAACATTTAATTGGAACTCAAAATGCCAATATTCATTTCAGATTTTAAAACAGTTATTAATGTCGCCACCAATATTACAGTATCCAGATTTTGAAGAAAAAAATACATTCATATTGCAAACTGACGCGTCAGGTCTTTCAATTGGATCAGTGCTATGTAATAGTGATCACAGGCCAATTGCTTATGCTAGTCGCAGTTTAAACAAAGCAGAGTGCAATTATCCAACCATAGAGAAGGAACTGCTGGCAATAGTATGGTCAATAAAATATTTTCGGCCGTATCTATATGGTCGCAAATTCAAAATCGAAACCGATCACAAGCCACTCATTTATTTATTTAATATGACAAACCCATCAAGCAGATTGACAAAATATAGGCTCCAAATTGAAGAATACGATTTTGAGGTAGAATATATAAAAGGAACAACAAACGCCCCCGCAGATGCGATGCCTCGAATTACAATAAGTAGTGATGCCTTAAAAGAGATGCATGAACATGTTATATCCGTACTTACAAGAGGTCAGCGCAAAAAATTAGAGCAAAATCAATTCAATGAT
Source organism: Clepsis dumicolana (assembly GCA_963691665.1). Taxonomy (NCBI): domain Eukaryota; kingdom Metazoa; phylum Arthropoda; class Insecta; order Lepidoptera; family Tortricidae; genus Clepsis; species Clepsis dumicolana. The sequence continues at coordinate 11,983,912 of OY829516.1, read as the reverse complement.
AAGGTATCAAATAACAACTCTCAGTTAGATCAACCGAGAGTTGTAGAGATACTTAAACTACCAACCGCTTACACAGAATTGGTATTTGCCGACGATGACATGTGGAATAGTGTTAAAAATAGAGTAACCGAAGAATGTACATTCTTTGCTTACGTTAAAGAAAAAAATATGATATGCGTAAAACCAGTTACTCGATTGCAATGTACACGAGCTGTCTTGGCGAGAGAGCTGAGTTCATTTACGAATAAATTAAATATAGAATGTGTTTATATAATTAAAAAAGAAAGCAATAAAATAATCATTAAAGAGTTAGCTCAGTATATAAATAATGACACACACTGGACCGGTCCCAGGATATGTATAATGCAAGGCATTAAAAGAATTACTAGCAATGACACTAAACGCGTGATTATGAATGATTACCACATGTTACCAACCAGCGGGCATGTCGGTATAAAAATAATGATAAAAAACATTCGTAAAAATTATTTCTGGCCAGGATTAGATAGAGATATTGAGAACTTCGTTCGAAAGTGTACTAAATGCCAACGTGAAAAGTACTTTAGAGATATAAAAGAGCCAATGGTAGTAACAGACGTAGGCGAGTCAGCTTTCGATAAAATATTTTTAGATTTAGTTGGACCCATAGCTAAGGATAGTTGTAATCATAATTATATTTTAACGTTAGAATGCGACTTAACAAAGTTCGTTGAAGCATATCCTGTTAAATCAAAGGATAGTGTGACCATAGCTCGAACGTTTGTTGAGAACTTCATATTACGATACGGATTGCCACGTAAAATAGTGACCGACCGAGGTACGGAATTCATTTCACAAGTAATGCAAGAAGTTTGTCAACTGTTACAAATAACACACTTAACTTCCACAGCGTATCACCACCAAACAATAGGCTCCCTTGAAAATACTCATAAACACTTAGCATCTTACTTAAGAATTCAGACAGACAATCAACCTGACAACTGGTGTACATGGTTACCCTACTGGTGTTTTGCTTACAACACAACAGTACATACGCATACAAAATATACCCCGTATGAGTTAGTCTTCGGAAAACAATGCAACTTGCCGCAAAATATTACTGCCAACCTTGACCCATTATATAATTTTTATGATTACCCTAAGGAACTTCGATACAGGTTACAAAAGTCGCAAATCGAAGCAAAGCAAAATTTGTTAAGCGCAAAATTACTTAGGAAAAATAGATACGATAAGGTAATTAAACCCATAGAATATAAGATTGGAGATTTAGTGTTGTTAAAAAATCAAAATAGAAGTAAGTTAGACCCATTATTTCTTGGACCATATAAAGTGGTTGCAATTGAAAACCCTAATATTGTAATAGATTATAAAGGGAAAAATGTAAAAGTTCATAAAAATAGAACAAGGTTTTTTGTGACTAAATAACAGATAATAATGTTGTCTTGGTTTCTTGTATTACGATACTAAGATTTATGTATAAATTTCCCAAAATAAAGCAAAACTTTAGTAACGATTTAAAATGTAGTGGTATGGTTTATTATGTATCATGTGTTACTAAGTTATTACTTTTAAGGTAATACAAAAATAAAAATAATGTTTATAATTTTAATTTTTAAAAAAATTTGATGTAAGATGTAGTGGTATTCCCTAAGGTCTAACCATAACCTAGCCTTTAAATACAAATGTAATAGGTAAGTCGATTCAGAATTAAACGTGAATCCAACGAAGACGGTTCTTTCTCTTATTTCTCTCCCACGCTCCGCCACACCAACTTTTTAGCCTTTCATTGGGTTTTTGGTACTTAACCAATGTTGTTTAGTAGTATTTTATTATTCTATCGTATGGGAAAAACGTTTTAGAGCATAACGTTCCAAGTTTTATGTCATTATACCTTCATATTATTTTTTTGTAAGTGGTAAAGTCCGAGCTTCAATCGAAAAGTACAAAGTTTCGCGGCTATACCCAGATATAAGTAAATGTAGTACATGTGAAGCATATCTGATCAGTTAACTAGTTACGGATTAAAGAAAAATCAATGTATTTTTTGCTGTGATAAGAATATTCCATCAGTTTGGTGCTATTTGTTGCCTTGAAAAGATACATTAGTATCTACACACCCTTTACATTCCTATTTACATGTTGTTTGTTTCAGTATATTTGTAAAAACTGGTATTTCAAATTTTTTAAGCTTAAGACTCAAGATCAAGTATTTTTGATAGTGTGACTTTTATTAAGTGTTATTGAATAAATAAATGATATATCCATTTCCTCTTTGTTTCATATCTATCCTAACAATTTTATTGGTTTCAAACTTTTAACATAAACTATGGTGAGAATCAATCATAGCGAAATATTCGGAGCGCTCACGTATGTCAGTTGAGAATAGCCCGATGTGTTTCGGGCTAATCCGGCGAAGCGTGTAAGAAGGACTACGGATTAGTCTGGAACATAGAGTAATATAATATACGGGGAATAGAGCGCCCTCTCAGCGGAAAAAAGTCACCCTCAACCAGCCTCTAAAGCAATGCCATCTTTTATCTGTGATAGTCGACAGAACAGATTTCATAACACACACGCGCGCGCGCATGCTCGGACACACGCGCGCGGGCGCACACACGCGCGTTGGGGCACACACGCGCACACACACGAATTATGTGTACACACTCTTATTAGATTAGACATGAAAAATTCAGACTCAGAATTCAAAATCGTTTATTTCGTAAATTATACATTTTAAGCGTCCAAAATCGCAACAACTAACAATAGTTTATTGAATCAGGCGTTACTTTGCGGAGGTCCATATTTATGAACTAAAAAACAATTACTTTGCTCACCCGCGACCACTAATGACAAATAGTTATATCTGTGCGGCAAATGTGTTTCCATGCAACACCTCCGCCTCCACTGCTACACGAATCAACACATGTCACACAGACCCAACTATCACCACCACCACTATACTAAACGCTGACGCGTTTCGGCGCTCTCCACGAGGCCATTTACGAAGCACAACAACAACCGCTCAACATGTCACCACTTCCACTACTGACATATGTAAACCATGTACTCAACTTAGTTAATGACAAAACCAACGTACCCACTAATATTTTATAAATTCCAAACTACCCTTTTATGTAAGTCCTAAACTACCCTTTTTTAAGAAATGAATTCCAAACTACCCTTTTTATTTTTATTTTGAATTTACGCCAGGTACCCCGTTATTTTTAACCGAGTACGGTAAAAAGAGAAGTCATGTTCTCATTATTACTATGACACATTATTAAAATTAGAACCAAGTCGTAACAAAGGCGAAGAAACCAAATTAACTTGTTCATTAATAATAGACCCCATGTTGTTGTACCTAATTATTTCCAATTGTTCTAAAACCGATAGCCGCAAACCCTTATCACAATAATGTAAAATTTCGTACGTATCTGAGTCTAACAACGAATGATTCGTGTCTAATAAATGCTTGGCAAAGTTTGATTTCTCTGGATGATCATGCCTATATGACGAGACATGCTCTTTAAATCTAGTATCAAAGCTTCGACCGGTTTGTCCAATGTATACTTGACTACAGTCGCCACAAGTGAGTTTATATACGCCCGACCTGTTCCCTTTATCCACCTTTTCTTTGTTATTACAAAGTCTAGAACGTAAAGAATTAGTAGTCTTAAAGGCAACATTGATGTTATTTGATTTTAAAATATTATAAATCTTGTCAGACAACCGGCCAACATAAGTAATACTAGATCTAAATTTGTTAGTAGGCTGAGATGGCAACGCAGAGTAAAGCATGCTATTCACTATCCGTCCCTGCTTCTTTTGAACCAGACTATTAACCATTGCTGTACTATAACCATTTGTTGTTGCTATCTGACATATAGTATGTAACTCAGAATCATAATGCTCTTTCGAAAGAGGTACAGTTAGTCACTAGTTAGTACATTAGTGAATATATTTATTATTATATTACAGGTAATTATTATTATATATTATTATATTACACAAATACCTATTACATTAATGAACAAGTTAATTTGGTTTCTTCGCCTTTGTTACGACTTGGTTCTAATTTTAATAATGTGTCATAGTAATAATGAGAACATGACTTCTCTTTTTACCGTACTCGGTTAAAAATAACGGGGTACCTGGCGTAAATTAAAAATAAAAATAAAAAGGGTAGTTTGGAATTCATTTCTTAAAAAAGGGTAGTTTAGGACTTACATAAAAGAGTAGTTTGGAATTTATAAAATATTAGTGGGTACGTTGGTTTTGTCATTAACTAAGTTGAGTACATGGTTTACATATGTCAGTAGTGGAAGTGGTGGCATGTTGAGCGGTTGTTGTTGTGCTTCGTAAATGGCCTCGTGGAGAGTGCCGAAACGCGTCAGCGTTTAGTATAGTGGTGGTGGTGATAGTTGGGTCTGTGTGGCATGTGTTGATTCGTGTAGCAGTGGAGGCGGAGGTGTTGCATGGAAACATACATTTGCCGCACAGATATAACTATTTGTCATTAGTGGTCGCGGGTGAGCAAAGTAATTGTTTTTTAGTTCATAACTAACAATAGCACAAATCACAAGCATCTCAAATAACTGAAACAACACAGAAAGATTGTAACTAAAGCGTCCGAATTTTCGCCGCAACGTCCAATACACACGAACTGACACTGATAAAACGGAGGAGCTGAAAATCGACTCTACGTATTTACTAGTGGACAATTAACGAAATACAGTTAAACACTGCGCATTTTCTAAAAAACAGAAAGCCGCTGGGCGCTGCATCAGCTGCATGCTGTATGACGTTTACTTGAGTCCGAAAATTTTTAAGGGATGTAGTAGGTGTACCAAAAACCGTTTTTTTTTTTACTTTGCATGATGGTAAATTTTGAAATTTTTTTAACAGAAGTACAAGCAATAATTTGTAACTGAAAATTACAAGCCTGCGGTTCGATATTTTTTCATAAAATTTTGCAATATATAATGAAAAAAAAATAAACCATTTTTTTTTTAAAACCGACAGAAACGATTAACACACTAACTACTAAAAATTAGCCTTACACAGGTAAGAGATGGCGCAGCTAAAAACTTCAACTGTCAAATACAGGTAACTTTCCTCCCCATACAATGAACAGTAGTATTGCAGTGTTCCAATGCATTTCTTTTTAAACAAATACATAATTCATAGCTTGGCCTTTTCTAAAAACTGAATATGAGGCTGCAAGAACCTAAACTCTTCTGTCTTTCTTTCTGCCCTTAAAAAAAGCTGTTATGACAATGTCAACTTGTCAAGTTCACGTGTGAATTTAATTTACAAATGAGTGTTGGTTGAGTGCAAATAAAAAATAAAGGAGAAAACATTTAACAAAAATGAATTACGAAACTAAACTTGAGGAATTAGCTATTAAGCTTTTCAGCATTGATGCTGTGAAATTCGGTGATTTCATGACCAAAAGTGGATTGAAAACACCGGTATACTTCGACTTGAGGGTTATAGTCAGTTATCCTGACGTAATGGTAATTATTTGCCTTTTTCAATGAAGAGATGTTCCAGGTTGATTCTATATTAACTCCAAATTTACTGATGTATTCTCTTACAGGAGTTGATAACGTTTCTGCTCTATGATTTTGCTATAAAGGACAGCAAGTGCAATCATTTGTGTGGCGTCCCTTATACGGCGCTGCCTATCGCTACGCTACTCAGTGTTAAGGCTAAGAAGCCCATGCTCATGAGACGTAAAGAAGCCAAAGGCTATGGTACAAAGAAGATGATAGAAGGCCACTATAAAGATGGTGAAACATGCCTTATCATTGAAGATGTGGTGACTTCGGGGTCCAGTGTGCTAGAGACCGTAAAAGATTTACAAAAAGAGGGTCTTATAGCTGACCAGGCTATTATTATATTGGATAGGGAGCAGGGTGGTCGGCAAAACCTAGCAGCAAATGGGGTTAGCTATAAATAGAATCTTTGCAGTTGAGGTTAAGTCTACAGAAATGCAGAGATTAGTTTTTTCTGTGCTATTATTTCAAACAGCTG